>PVKP010002201.1:0-127751 GCA_004027715.1 Plecturocebus donacophilus
AGCAAGACATCTGCATGGGTGTGCATGAACGGAGGGATGATCATGAGGAGGGGCAGCAAGACATCTGCCTGGGTGTGCATGAACGGAGGGATGATCATGAGGAGGGAGAGCAAGACATCTGCATGGGTGTGCATGAACGGAGGGATGATCATGAGGAGGGGCAGCAAGACATCTGCATGGGTGTGCATGCACAGAAGGATGGCCATGAGGAGGGGCAGCAAGAGGGCAGCCACCTGCATGCCAAGGAGAGGCCTCAGAGGAAACCATTCCTGTTGGCTCCTTGATCTTGGACATTCAGCTTCCAGAACTGTGAGAAAATAAATTTCTGTGTAAGCCATCCAGTCTATGGTATCTTGTTGTGGAAGCCCTAGCAAGCAAATACATCCACCCAGCTCACAGTCTGATCTTAGATGAGTTAATTAACCACTCTGTACCTCTGTCTCTTTCCCTGTACACTGGAGATGATTATAACCTGCTTTGTAGATTTATGTGAGAACTAAATGAGTTTAACCTGTACAAAGTACTTGGAACAGTGCAAGGCACGTAGCAAGCACGACAGGGATGATGGCATGATGTACACGTGTGACTACATGTAAACGTATTATCTTGGCACAGCTTTTATTCATCATAATTCTTTTATTCAACACCTGTTTATTGAATACTTAGTATGTGCCAGGCTTGAGCTAGACACTTGGAGACACAATGAGCAAGGTAGACTGCGTCCTGAGGTTGCTGAGCTTGTACTCTGATGGGAGAAATCAATAATAAACAAGTCAACAAATATATAAACAATGTAATTACAGATTAGGAGAAATGCTGTGAAGAAAATAAACATGGTGATGAGACAGAAACGAGAAGGAGCAACTGTATTAGGTTGCGTGGGCAGGAAACAGATCTGACTGGTGCAAGGCAATCCGCCATATAAACAGCCAAGGGAAGACCTTTCCAGGCAGTGAGTGCAGTTTGGGCAAAGACCGTAAGGAAGAAAGAATCTAGCCTGTTGTAGACTGGTCTAGAAGGCTCACATTGCTGCCACATGGTGAGCCAGGGGAGTGGGGCCCCAACCAGGCTGAAGAGGTGTCCAGGCCCCAGACCACTCAGCACCTTGTAGGTAGCAGGAAGATATTTGGGCTGTATTCTCTTTTTTTGAGATGGAGTCTCGCTCTGTCCCCCAGGCTGAAATGCAATGGCTCAGTCTTGGCTCACTGAGACCTCCACCTCCCAGATTCAGGTGATTCTCTTGCCTCAGCCTCCTGAGTAGCTGGGATTACAAGTGCCCACCACCATGCCTGGCTTTTTTTCTTTTGTATTTTTAGTAAGAGACGGAGTTTCATCATGTTGACTAGGTTGGTCTCGAATTCCTGACCTCAGGTGATCTGCCCTCCTTGGCCTCCCAAAGTGCCGGGATTACAGGCGTGAGCCACCACACCGGCCACTTGGGTTGTATTCTTATGCAATGGAGGTCGCTAAAGAGAGACATGATCTGCATAATGTGCTTATTTTTAATCAGGTGACCAGCTGTAAATACTAATAGATTGAAAAAGGGGTGGTGGCAAGGAAAATAGAGGAGTCCAGACAACCATTTGTGTGTGTATGTATTTAATAAGGACCGTGTGTTCTATCATTACACTGGCTTAGTGGAGGATTTCAGATTGTTCTATGTCTTCTCACTTGGCAGCTTGGGCTGCTCTTTCATTCCACTGCCCCTCCACGTCACCTCTGTGCAGTGCTTCTAGATAGTCTACAAGGTCCATGGCTATTGGACGGGGAGCTGTCCACATGAGGAGGTTAGAGGAAAGCAAGCACAGGTGACCGAAGGATGGACAGGTGTGTGCTGGCCACTGTCAGTTGATAGACTTCAATGAAGACAATAGGAATATGGGTGGAGCTGTTTTCTATAGAACAAAAAATTGTTTCCATTATTTCAGTATGCAAACTTCAGGGTTGCAGAGAAAGTAGGAGTGTCCCTACACTGCTGTGAAGATGGTTTGGTTAGAGCTCCACAGGATGACAATGGTCAGGCAAAAGGCCACACTGAGTGGTTCCATCAGCTGCTGCTAAAAGAGACCTGAGCCAACTCCACCCCTCTGCCGACAAGCACGGAGACTGGTTGCCTGGCAACCATGATGCTCCCTCCCTGTTTAGTATTAGAAGTTTTAATTAATCAAGCAAAGCTGCTCTTGGTGTTATTCTCTGGTTTCATCTGTCTAAACCTATTAATGCAGAAGGACAAGGGCTCCCACAGTGGCTTGCCTCAGTCCCATACTGCGTGGGTGACCCTATCTCTAAAATCATAGTCTGTGAGAGTATCTAAGGTCTGTGGCTTTAATTTTACAGCTGAAATCCAGAGAATCTGGCTGGCTCAAGGTGACACAATCAGTTAACAGGAGGTTGCCTGGTTGGAGTTTAACTGAACTGGCTTGACTCGGCTTCCCGCAGGGACCTTCTTCTGGCTGGTACTTGAAGGCCTGTCATGCCTGTTTGTAATGCAAAATGGCCCTTTGCAAAGTTGTGCTTGTGGAATTAGTCTCACTAACTCACAATTAGGGGGAGAACAGACTGAACCAGTGGAAAGACTACAACAAGGGCAGTTCTGTTATGTTCGAATACTGTATCTATAGTGAGGAAAACTATTAACAAAGGGCAGCCAAGGAAAGGTCCAGCCAGAACCCTCAGGGAAAAGATGGAGTCAGCTTGCCTTTCCAAGGCTCAGGGATCTGTGGGCTTGACAGGGCTGTCTGAGCAGGGATTGGAGAGCGGACACCCTGGAGTTTGAATCTGTGGAGACCAGGGGCCGGGATTGTAGAAAGTAGTACTGGATGCCTGTCTTTCAATTACTGCATTCAGAAGGGCAAAAGGTGAGGAGGAGGGATTTGGTGTGGATATGCAGTTCTGAGTGACATAAAAATCTGACAGGCTCTCATAGTGACAGCTGTGATCTGAGATCCGAAGCAAAGGGACCTGTTTTTCAGAAATGAACAGCCCAAGGTGTATTCATTTTGTCCTAGGAGATGGGTCCCAGGTAAGTTTGGAATTTAGGGTGCATCCGACCCTGAGCTTCTCTGCCCTGCCCAATTTCTTCTACAGGTTAGCAAGGTTCAAATGAAAGCTCAGGCAGCCTTGAAGAAGAAAGGGGCAAGAATAGGAAACAAATAGTTCAGGCAGTTGGGGAGATAAGAGAGGGCTTTGTTAGCCAGAAGGCAGACTCAGCTTCTTGAAGCAGGAAAAGGGGAGTACTTTGCAATTCAATAATCACTGAGCACGCACGGTTAAGTGTTAGGAAAGGTACTAACATGACAGACTACTAAGAAGGGCAGAGTAGAGGCCCTCCTCTTCCCAGCCCACATTCTTCACTCCATGTATCTCTGAGGCTCACTTTCTTCTTAGCACCAATTGGTTCTACTCATCTCACTTCAATCTTCAGCAGCTGGGGCCTGTGGCAGTCCCAAAGTGAGTGAGAGAGAGAGTGTGTGTGTGTGTGTGTGTGTGTGTGTGTATGAGCGTGTGTGTGTGTGTGTGTGTGAGCATGTGCATGCATGCATGTGACATTGGCAGGGGTGGTGTGGCAGAGAGGTTGTGCTGGCAAATTATGGAGTATTATAAAGCTGTTAAAAATGACTTAGCTCAATTCATTTTTCAGGACCAGTATTATTCATTTTGCCAAAATCAGGCAAAGACATCACAAGGAAAGAGCTATAAATTATTCTGTTTTTAAAGGTCTTGTTTATTTCATGTTTGTAAACATAGCAAGTTCATTTGCCTGATGCGCACAGCAAGTCGATAGGCTGAGACACTGGGTTGCAGCAGAGAATAAAGTTTATTTGTAGGGCAGCCAAACAAGGAGACAGTAGGAAACCTCAAATCGGTGTCCCTATGGAGTTTCAGGGTAAGTTTTTAAAGGTTTTGGGATGGCCAAAGTATGGAGATTATTGACGGTCAAAGAGTGCAGAGTGAAGTCATGGGACAGGAAGATACAGAAACTGTGTTCTCATGCTGATTCCAGTCCTCTGTGGGGTCTTCAAGCTTGCTGGCATCAGCTGTATCACTGCAATTTGGGAGCTAAAAATCATCTTAAGCAATTCTTAAACAAAGGTCTTATGAATTTAGTGTTAGAGAACGTATCTATTTTAAACAAAAGCCTTGTAATTCTAATGTCAGAAATTCCATCTATAGGAACAACGAGGATACAAATGGTATCTAGTGCTACTGTGACTTTTGATTACAAAGAAATGGGCCAAAGTGCAGCCTGATTAATGCTTAATTATAACTCTATTTCATCCAGAATTCCCGTTAACCCTGTAAGGATGGCTTCATGTTTACTTAATTCTTTCTCATAGTGATTTATCCTTGTATAACTTTAAAGATCAAGAATCCATATTTGTGTTAACATGACTTTAAATTCCATTTTGTTTAATAAGTACTCTTTCATCATTTACTATACACAAAGCATTGTGCCTGTCTGTATTAGTGCATTCATCACATCACACTGGAATGATACGATCGTGCGTCTGACTCCCCTACTTAAAGGTAGTTCCTTTAAGGCAGTGTTCATCCTTCACTCACGTTTGCATCCCCGCCACCTTCGACGAGCCATTCCCATAGCAGTAGGTATTTAACATACGTTTGAGGAATTTAGATCCAAATGTGTGTACACCTTTAATATAAGGCTGAACTTTTAAGTGAGAAAATAGAGGAGTGGAAACTGGGAGATGATTTGGAGGTGAATTTAGGTATGTGTGTATGTGAGAGGAACAATATTAACGGGGAATGAGGCTAGGAAGTGGCATAGAATCAGGCCATGCCAAAGAGCTGGAGTATCATTTTATTGCTAATGAGGAGATCGAAGGGTTTGAGGACAATGAGAGATCATTTTCATGTTAGTTTTTAGAAAGAAGATTTTGTAAAGCTGAATGAGTAGCAGTTACACATATGGCTTCCCATTGTGAATAACAGATAATCTGACTGCCTGAATTAAAACAAAGAAGGAAATTTACTGGTTTGTAAAACTAGGAAGTCCAGAAGTAGGGTGGACTTCAGGCACAATTTGATCAAGATCCCACCTTCAGTTTTCTGCAATTATCTTGGCTTTTTCCTCCTCCATGTGTAGACATCATCTCCAGACTAGTTTCTCTCATGGTTCCAAGATTACTACCAGTAGAAACCAGAGCTTTTTGATTCTTCCCCCAACCCAATCATTAATGAAAAGTCCTAAGTTTCACAGTAATTAGACCAATTTAGGTCTCACGCCTCCATGAACAAATTAATGTAGCCAGAAAATTTGGATTAAACTGATTAGCTTTGGCTGATTGAGGCCACCTCCATAGCCAAGATCAGTCTTCCCAAAAGACATGACTACTGCACCATAGAAGAAAGCCCAGGAACCAGATGACAATGTTTACTACAAAGTGGCAGAATAAATGTCTAAGGACATGGAAGAAATTCATTAAAAAAGAAGAACAGCAAAGGAGACTTTGCCTTACTTTATTAAAATTATCAAAATAAAATGATATTGGCCTAGAGAACCCAGACATAGATATGTTGATATTAAAATTAATGAGAAAGGTAACAATTTGATGGCAAAACACTTTTAATTGAAAGTGCTGGCATAATTATTAATCAAACTGGAAAAAACTAAGTTAGTTAGATCCCTACCTTGTAATAGAAATTTTAAAATTCTGAATGAAGCTGGCTGCAGTGGCTCACTTGTGTAATTCCATCACTGAGGTGGGTGAATCATCTGAAGTCAGGAGTTCGAGACCAGCCCGGCCAACATGGTGAAACCTGTCTCTATTAAAAATACAAAAAATTAGCCCAGCATGGTGGTGGGCACCTGTAACCCCAGCTATGCGGGAGGCTGAGGCAAGAGAATTGCTTGAACCCGGGAGGCGGAGGTTGCAGTGAGCTGAGATTGCACCATTGCACTCCAGCCTCTGCAACAAGAGCAAAATTCTGTCTCAAAAATAAATAAATAAATAATACAATAAAATAAAAAATAGAAATTTTAAATGTATCAGAGAATTAAAAGTAAGAAACAAAACAAAACCACACACACACTAAAAACATTAGAAGAAAATTGAAAGAATATTTGAAGAATATTGGCTTGGAAGAGACCTTTCCAAGTAAGCCTGAAAACCCAGAAACCAAGAGAGAGACAGAAGGAGAGAGGGAGAGGGAAAGGGGGAGAGAGAGAAAGAAATATTTGACCTTAAAAAAATTAAAAATACTTTTATGTCAAAAACATCAAAACCAAAGTCAAAAGGAAAGCAATAAACTGAAAAAAATTTATAAAATACATAGCAGTAAAGGGATTCTTGTCCCTAATATATAAAGACCTAAAATTTTTTCAATAGAAAAATAATAGGGAAATGAAAAGGAAAACATCAATTTGGCAATGTAACAACCTTTAAAAATAATGATAATAATCAGTCTTGGTGGGGTGTAGAGAAACTAATATTTTCATATATTGCTGGTAGTGGTATAAATTGTTACCACTTTTCATATATTGCTGGTAGTGGTATAAATTGTTACCTTTTTAGAAAGATATCTGAAAATATATATGAACACTAAAAATATCTACATTTGGCTGGGCATGGTGGGTCACGCCTGTAACCCCAGCACTTTGGGAGCCTGAGGCAGGCAGATCACTCGAGGTCAGGAGTTTGTGACCAGCCTGGCCAGCATGGTGAAACCCTATCTCTACTGAAAACACAAAAGTTAGCCAAGTGTGGTGACCTGTGCCCATAATCCTGGCTACTCGGGAGGCTGAAGCATGGCAAGAGAACCAATTGAACCTGCGAGGTAAAAGTTGCCGCAAGCGGAGATTACACCACTGCACTCCAACCTGGGTGACAGAGCGAGACTCCATCCCTGCCAAAAAGAAAAATATCTACCTTTTGAATCAGAAATCTCACATTTAGGAATCTTTTCAGAAATAAATCACACATACATAATTATATATATATCTCCTATACATTGTGGATAGTGGCAAAAAATGGAAACAAATGTTTGTCAGTAGGGCTATGGCTAGTGACACAACCAAATTATAGAATATTATTAAGCTGCTGGAAATGACTTTGCTCAGCTCATTTTTTCAGGCCCTGATGCCAAAACTAGACAAAGACATCGGAAGAAAAGAAAACTACGGACTGGTATATCTTATAAATATAGATACAAAAATCTTCAACAACATGTTAGCAATCCAAATCCAGCAGTGTATTAAAAAGATTATACATCATTACCAACTGAAATGTATTCTAGGAATGCAAAATTGATTTAACATCTGAAAATCAATCCATGTAATACATGGAATTAACCTATTTATGCCTGAGGTTGTATTTTTTGAAATTTTGCAATCAGACCTTGGCGATAACCTTGAGCAGTAGGGTATAAATAACTCCCACATGCTTACTGTTCCAATAATGGAACGCTAGGCATAAATGAGCTAATAGAATTAAGGACAAATGTATGATCATCTCAATAAACACAGAAGAAAGAATTGACAAAATCCAACACCCCTTCATGACAAAAGCAATCAACAACTAGACTAAAAGAATACTTGTAAAACTTGATAAGGGCCGCATACAAAAATCCCAACAGCTAACATCATATTCGATGATGAGAGGTTGAATGCTTTTCCCTAAGATCAGGAACAAAATAAAGATGTTCACTCTTGTCACTTCTGTTCAACATGGTGCTGGAGGTTCTAACGCAGGGCAATTAGGCAAGAAAAATAAGTAACAGCATCCAAATTGAAAAAGATGTAAACTACCTCTATTTGCAGATGACATAATCCTAAATATAGAAAATCCTAGGGAATACATACGCACACATACAATACCAGAACTAATGAATAAGTTTAGCAAGGTTGCAGGTTACAAGATCAACGTACAAAATCAGTTTGTTTCTGGCTAGGCGTGATGGCTCATGCCTGCAATTCCAGCTCTTTAGGAGGCCAAGGCGTGTGGATCACTTAAGGTCAGGAGTTTGAGACCAGCCTGGCCAACATGGTGAAACCCTCTCTCTACTAAAAATACAAAAATTAGCTGGGTGTGGTGGTGCACGCCTGTAGTCTCAGCTACTCAGGAGGTAGGAGAATCACTTGAACCTGAGAGGTGGAGGTTGCAGTGAGCCAAGATTGCACCATTGCACTCTAGCCTGGGCGACAGAGTAAATGAGACTCTGTCTAAAAAAAAAAAAAATTCAGTTGTGTTTCTATACACTAGCAAAAAACAATCTGAAAACAAAATTATAAAAAACAGTGTATTTAAAATAACATCAAGAAGAATAAAATACTTAGGAATAAATTTAACAAAATAAATGCAAAACTTACACCTAAAAATGTCAAAACATTGCTGAAAGAAATTAAGGAAGACTTAGATAAATGGAAAAAAATTCCATGTTCATGAACTGGAAGAACAATATTGTTAAGATGGCAATATTCTACCAATTGATCTACAAATTCAGTACAATCCCTAGCAAAACAACAGCTAGCTTCTTTGGTAAAACTGACAGGTTGGTTTAAGAATTCACATGTAAATGGAAGGGACACAGAATAACCAAAATAATTTTGAAAGAGAACAAAGTCAGAGAATGTCTTAGTCTGTTTTGTGCTGCTATAACAGAATAGTACAGACTGGGTATTCTGTGAACAGAAATTTATTGGCTCACTGTTCTGGGGGCTAGGAAGCACAAGATCAAGGAGCCAGCATCTGACTCGGGCCTTCTTGCTGCATCGTTCCATGGCAGAAGGGCAAAAAGAGAGGAAGAGGGACAAAGAGATGGGAGACAAAAAGAGTGCAAAAGAGAGCAGGAGAGAAAGAGTGCATGTGTGCAGGACAGCAAGCGGGGCAGAGCCCCCATAGCCTAATCACCTCCCATTATGCTCCACCTTCCAACATTGTTGGGTTAGGGATTTAGTTTCTAATACATGCTCTTTTGGGGACACATTCAAACCATAGTGGAGGACTTAGACCTCCTAATTCTATTTATTTTTTGAATTATTTCTATTTTTATTTTTTTATTTTTTGAGATGTAGTTTCACTCTTGTTGCCCAGGCTGGAGTACAATGGCATGATCTCAGCTCATGATGACTTTTTTTTTTTTTTTTGTATTTTTTGTAGAGACAGGGTTTCTCCATGTTGGTCAGGCTGGTCTCAAACTCCTGACCTCAGGTGATCCGCCAGCCTCGGCCTCCCAAAGTACTGGAATTACAGGCACGAGCCACTGCACTCGGCCAGACCTCCTAATCTGAAAACTTACTACAGTAGCCAAGGCAATGTGGTGCTAGCTTAAGGTAGACATATAAATCAACAGAATAGAATTGAGAGTCCAGAAACAAACCCTCACATTTACAGTCAATTGATTTTCAACAAGCGTGCCAAGACAGTTCAGTGGGGAAAGAAAACTCTTTTCCGACAAATGGCGCTGATCCAACTGGATAACTACATGCAGAAGAATAAAGTTGGACCCTTTCCTGGCATCTTACACACACAAAAATAACTAAAAATGGATCAAAGGCCTAAATGGAAGAGTTAAAACTATAAAACTCTTGAAAGAAAGTGTAGGAGTAAGTCTGGTGGTCTTGGGTTAGGCAAAGTCTTTTTAGATATGACACCAAAGGCACAAGCAACAAAAGAAAAAAAGTAGCTAATTTGGACTTCATCAAAATTAAAACCTTTTGTGCTTCAAAGGATATAATATAAAAGTGAAAGAACAACCAGAAGAATAAGTTGTCATATATTTGATAAGAGATTTGTATGAAGAACCATCACAACTTAATAGTCAAAACATAATTTTAAAATGGGCAAAATATCTGAGTAGACGTTTCTTCAAACAAGATACGTGAATGGCCAGTAAGCACATGAAAAGGTATTCAACATCGTAGCCCTCAGGAAAATGCAAATCAAAACCACAATGAGATACCAATTCTCTCATGAGGATGGTTATAATTTTAAAAAGATGTAATGGACAACAACAATTGTTGGCAATGATATGGAGAAATAGAAATTCTCATACACTGCTGATGGTAACGTAAAATGGTACAGCCATATGGCTCCAATATGGAGCCTCCAGAACAGTGAACCAATAAATTTCTGTGCTTTTCTGTTATAGCAGCACAAAATAGACTACGTCATTCTCTGACTTTGTTCTTTGGCAGTTCTTCAAAAGGTTAAATACAGAGTTATTGAATGACCCAAAAATTTCACTACTATGTATATAACAAAAAAAAAAAAACATATATCCACATGAAAACATGTACATGAATGTTCACAGCAGCATTATTTCTAATAGTCAAAATACAGAAACAACCCAAATGTTTACCAACAGATAAATGCATGAACAACAGATAAATGGATGTGGTACATTCATTCAATAGACTACTATTTGACAAAAAAGCAACTTAAGTACTGATGCATGCCACAGTGTGGATGAGTAAGTTAAAGAATCCAGAAACAAAAGATCACATATCATATGATTCCATTTATATGAAATATTAAGAATGGGAAAATTCATGAAGACAAAAATTAGTTTAGTGGCTACCCCTTGTAAACCACTAATCTACTTTGGAGGGGAAGTGGGAAATAAAAGGTATAGAATAATAGGACTGATACTAGATATAGAATGTCTTTTTGAGGCAATGAAAATGTTATTGATTGGGGTGATAATTGCCTAACTGTGTATATATACTAAAAATCACTGAACGTACTATTAAATGGTTATATTATATGGTGTGTGAATTATATCTCAATAAAACTGTGATTTTTTTTAAATAAATGAGTTAAATCTCTTTGTATTGACTTGGAGGGATGTCCATGATATATTTTTAAGTCAGAAAAGAGTTCTATAATAATATATATATATACCATAATCCCATTTTTTGTTTTAAAATGTGAATGTATATTTGTATGTACATAAACAAATATTCAAAGGATACATACCAGTCTGTTCATACTGGAGGAAGGAGGGAAGGGGTTAGAGATGATGGGAGATAATTCACTTTTTATTATACATATTTGGATTTTTTTCATTTTTTTGGAGACGGAGTTAATTTTTTGGAGATCACCTGGGTGATCTTGGCTCACTGCAAACTCCACCTCCTGGGTTCAAGCCATTCCCATGCCTCTGCCTCCTGAGTAGCTAGGATTACAGGCACGTGCCACCACGCCCAGCTTATTTTTGTAGTTTTTAGTAGACATGGGGTTTCACCATGTTGGCCAGGCTCGTCTCGAACTCCTGACCTCAAGTGATCCACCCACCTCGGCCTTCCAAAGTTCTGGGATTACAGGCGTGAACCATCGCACCTGGCCTTTTCGCTTAAAAAAAGACCTTTAGGAAATTAATTTATAAAAGTGTTGGTGTTATTTTGAAAATAAATTCTTTTGACCAATGATATTAAAAACCCAGGAAAGGATCCACCAGCACCCATGTGAGATTGCAACAACCCGATTTCTTCCGGTGAATGACGTTCATACAAGGTAACTCTGTCACCTCCTACAGCTGCAAACACTAATGGATCTCCTTTTTTACTGTGCCAGTTAAACTGAACTCCAAACAATGGTTGGTTATGATCTTCCTTGAGACTGTTCACACATTTGAAAGAATATTTGAATTTTTTTGACTTCCATTTTTCCTTTTCCCAACTTTTCCTTCCCGGTACATTTGTGTGTTTGTAGGTGTATCAGAGCATTCAGTGTTTGTAACACTTTGTATACTGACAACATCATCATTCTCATCTCCAGAGAGCTCTGGGTTGCTGTTCTCATCACTGTTTAGCTTCTCGGTTTCCCTTTTCAATTGAGCATGTAGGACATGAATTTTTAAAAAGTTAAATAGAGAAAGAAAATTAAATCATTGAAAAAGAGAAAGGGAGATTGGAGCAGGGAAGAGAGTGGAGGCTGAGGGCACACTAAAGGTGACCAGGACTTGCCCTAAAGCAGTAGAAATAAAAAGGAGACAGATTCCCAGGATGTTGTAAAAGTAGGATTAGGAAATAGGACTTAATTCCTGAGTGAAGATGAGATCACCTGAGGAGAGAAAAGGAGTTGTTGCTGACTCCCAGATTTCAGGCTGATCTATGAATAAGGAGGCTTCCTAGAGTTTGGTTTTGAATTGGAGGTACTGCGGGCTGATCAGATAAAGACAAGGATGGATGAGTAGTTTGCAGAGAGATACCATTATACAGAGAGAGAGCCCAGTGTTAGAAGAGACAGGACTACATGCAGACTATTGAGGACACGTCGGCACACTGAAGAGCTCCCTGTGAAGGAATATGTGAGAAGCAGTCAGAGAAGAAGAAGGAAATCCAGGAGATTGCAACGACATCCCAGGAACAAAAAGATGCGTGAGTTTCAAGGAGGACATCCAGGAGTCCCTGCAGCAGTTAGCGGAACTCAGTGACCGAAGGGTCATTCACTGTGAATCTACAAGGAGTATTTTTGACAGAGGAGGTGTGGAATTGAAAGATGGATGGGGGCTGAAAGTAAAGCAAGGACTGGAGGTAAAGGGGAGGTAAAATACTTTTGAGAATTTTCTCATCAAAGGAAAGGGAAGTGATGAAATTGGAGCTTGACTAAGAAAGAAGGATCTATGGAAGGTGTTTTTAGGATGGAGGAAATATGCGTATGTTTGTAGACTCAGAGGAATGACCACTTGAGAGGGAGGGATCAGATACCAAAAGAGAGAGCAGTAGGAGAGAACGGAAGAAAGAATAGCAGCTGATAGAGTTCGGCTTGGAAATAAAGTTGGGGACCTTTATCTTCTAAGAGGGTGGAGAGAGAAAGAGAGATGATAAAAAGATACTTTTTGGTGAAGAAAAGTTGAAAATATTTTCCAAGTGCAGTGCAGAGTATCTTCTGTTACATATTTTAAATATGTAACGACCAAGCAGAAAGGATGCCAGCCTGTCCGACACTGGCTGCCCACCTCAGCAGATCCTGGAGGCCTCCTTCTCTGTTTGCTGCTAACTCTTTAGTTCCTGGATCATAGCAAGGTCTTGGGGTAAAGACTGAGCAGTTGGCTGGCAGACAGCAGGGTGGGACAATAAAACTATCAGCCTGAAGCAACATCACTTGGTTACAACTTTAAAAAAAAAACTGAATATGAATTACTTAAAGTCCTCAAAAACAGCCACTTGTGACAAAAAAGATATCATCCCATAAAATTAGTCTTTGACTCTCTAATTTAGAAGGTTTTTTTTTTTAATCAATAGAGAATGGATGACTTCCGTAAGCATAATGCATGTCGGCAAAAAGTCCAAAGAGGGGACTGATTAAAATCAAAATTCCTCACTTTTTTGGCTTATTCTCTTGCAGCAGACACAATCTCCTACTTAAAATAGGGAAAATTGAGTAAAATAGGGAAAATGTGAGTGAATTCCAGAACATAGGATCTGGTTTTCATTTGTGGTTCTTCCTCTAAACACCAGTCACGAATGGCTTTGCAACTCTGTCTCCCACTGGAGGAGAATGGCAGGAGTGATATAGGACTCCAGAGAATACAGGAAAATGCTCGGGAATTCCCAGATCACAACTGCCAAGTGCATAATATGGAAACTGTCACCAAGGTAACATGTCAGCCTCCAGAGGAAGGCACCACTATACTGTCAGTGCCTCGTTTTGGAAATACTTCTTCCTTATCACTCCAAACCATTGCAGCAATCTCACACCAGGTATGCTGGTCTGATCGCTGCTTGCCCGTGGAGCAGTCTGAAAACTTGGTCCTTCATCTGTGGTGTGCTGTAGCCTTTCCAAATAGAATTTCCTTACTGAAAGAGGCCGTGGTAATCATCTTATCCAGGCCCTTTAGAGATGAGGAAACTACAGCAGACAGCTATTTAATAGAAGGTTAAGCAACATTTAGATTCCTGACTCTTTTAATTCAGAACCTTTATTTCTAATTTATTTGTTGGAAAGCTTAAACTATAATGTATGTACATACAAAGGGAGTTTCTTGACAGATATGATATGCTAGTAATTCTGGTAAGATTCCAGAATGAGACATCTTCAGAGGTTTTAAGATATGATATGGAATGCATTAACATTTGAATGGGTAGCTGATATGTTGACCCAACTGGTTCATGCATACAGTCAGAATGCAGCTTTATTTACTTCCATTAAATCTGCTCTATGAGGCCAGTTTTCCTGCCCCTTGGATGAATAAATACAAAGGCCCTATGACATTTTAGGTTACTACCAAACAATTAAAAGGCCTCTGATTACCTTTAGCCAAAAATATGCTCTTATTTCAGTGACTAATATGCACAGTACAGGCTGGGCGTGGTGGCTTATGCCTGTAATCCCAACACTCTGGGAGGACAAAGTGGGGAGATCACTTGAAGTCAGGAGTTTGAGACCAGTCTGGCCAACATGGTCAACATGGTAAAACCCCATCTCTACCAAAAATTAACTGGGCATGGTGGCACACGCCTGTGATCCCAGCTATTTGGGGGGCTGAGGTGGGAGGATAGCTTGAACAGAGCAAGAGTACAATCTCAAAAAAAAAAAAAATTGTTAGAGGAGATAAGATAGGGGCATACTTCGGTGATACTATATGTTTGATTCCAAACTACTGTAATAAGGCAAATATTTCAAGAAAACAGGTCACACACGTACATACACACACACACACACAAATATATATATATATATGCATAGTACAATTTGACCTAGAAATCCAGTTTTAGGTATATATCCAAAGGAATATAAATCATTCTACCATAAAAACACAGGCACCTGTATGTTCATCGCAGCACTATTCACAATAGCAAAGTCAGGGAATCAACCTAAATGCTCATCAACAGTAGACTGGTCTGGGTGTGGTGGCTCACGCCTATAATCCCAGCATTTTGGGAGGCCGAGGCAGGCCAATCACTTGAGTGCAGGAGTTTGAGACCAGCTTGGCCAGTGTGGTGAAACCCTGTCTCTACTAACAATACAAAAAATTAGCTGGGCATGGTGATATGCACCTTTAATCCCAGCTACTCAGGAGGCTGAGGCAGGAGAACTGCTTGAACCCAGGAAGCGGAGGTGTTGGTGAGCCAAGATTGTGCCACTGCACTCCAGGCTGGGTGACAGAGCAAAACTGTGAAAAAGAAAGAGAAAGAAAGAAAGAAAAAAGAAAGAAAGAAAGAAAGAAAGAAAGAAAGAAAGAAAGAAAGAAAGAAAAAGAAAGAAAGAAAAGAGAAAGAGAAAGAGGGAGAGAAAGAAAGAAAGAGAAAACAATAGACAGGATAAAGAAAATGTGGTACATATACACCATGAAATATTATGCAGCTATAAAAAAGAATGAGATCATGTCCTTTGCAGCAACATGGATGGAGCTAGAGGCTATTATCCTAAACAAATTAGCACAAGAACAGAAAACCAAATACTGCATGTTCTCACTTAGAAGTGTGAGCTAAACATTGCATACACATGGACACAAAGAAGTGAACAACACACACGGAGCCGACTTGAGGGTGGCAGGTGGGAGGAGGGAAAGGATTGAAAAACTCCCTATTGGGTACTACGCTTATTACTGGGGTGACAGAATAATCTGTACACTAAACCCCTGAGACACGCAATTTACCTATATAACAAACCTGCACATGTACCTTGAACCAAAAAGTTTTTTAAAAAAATGTGTGGTACAGTAAAATAATCTTTAAAATTCCATGCTTGAGTGGGAAAAGGTGGTTAATGGTAGGCTTCCTGTGTTTTCCTTTCAGCCTAGTGCTTCCACCCTCTTTCTACTCTCACTGGCTGCCCGATTCCTCCAGG
This sequence comes from Plecturocebus donacophilus, assembly GCA_004027715.1. Lineage (NCBI taxonomy): Eukaryota > Metazoa > Chordata > Mammalia > Primates > Pitheciidae > Plecturocebus > Plecturocebus donacophilus. The sequence continues at coordinate 15,756 of PVKP010002201.1, forward strand.
ACAGGAGAGGGAAAGAGAGAGCTGAGGAGCCGGGAGGTGTTGGATGGCTCTTGCTACCATGGCTACCTCTGGCCTTGGCAGATGTTTCCAGCTGACACTTTCTCCTACAAGCCCTGTGATGAGTTTGTTGGATGTCGCTTACCATGGCCACCCTGCTGGGGAGCTTCTCACCACCCATTCATCCTCGTTGCATGAACAGGTTCATTTTGCCTCTGCCTTGTTGCTTTAGAGTCTTGCCCCAGGCTCTGCACATTTGTAGGCAAACCTCTGGCCTCTTTCTGCAGAAGCCCCTGCCTTGCCAAGCAATCCTCTTGGTTACAATCAAGGTCAATCCTGCCCTATGTGACTCTCATAGACTTGTCTTCTGTGAGAGTAAATTACTTCCCGACCACAGCCCCTACCTGATGTTCAGGCTACTTTTGCTAACTCTGGTCCTTTAGGTTTCTCTGGCATGAGCCAGGCACCAGTCCGTGGTGTTCCCAGAACTGCAGGGGACACCCATGGAGCTCTCCAGGAGGTCTGCCTTAAGTCCTTCTCACTAGACTTCAGGTGAGAGAGAAGGCCCCTTCCCCTCCCTGTGGTAAGTGCAGATGAAGGGCCTCTTAGAACGCCTATGACAGGGTAAATGAGAAATTCAGGAACACTCCTTTGCAAATCCTATATAGCAGTCTAGAACTTTGCTTGGAATGTGATTGTGGTTGACAACTATTAACTGGGGCCTCTCTCAAAATGGGAATAAAATAAATGCTTCCATTTACTCCTGTGAGCAGATGTACTCTCATTATCCTTCCAATTGCCTTTATAAGGTTTTCTTTAATAGTCAGTTTTGATAATGATCAAATTCCATTTCAATGACTTTCTATGATTTTTTTTTTTTTTTTTGAGACAGAATGTCGCTCTGTCGCCCAGGCTGGAGTGCAGTGGCGTGATCTCAGCTCACTGCAACCTCCGTCTCCTGGGTTTAAGCAGTTCTCTGCCTCAGCCTCCTGAGTAGCTGGGATTATGGGCTTGTGCCACCATGCCCGGCTAATTTTTGTATTTTTAGTAGAGATGAGGTTTCACCATCTTGTCCAGGCTGGTCTTGAACTCTTAACCTCGTGATCCACCCATCTTGGCCTCCCAAAGTGCTAGGATTACAGGCATGAGCCACAGTGCCTGGCCAATTTTTTTTTTTGAAAGGAGTCTTGCTCTGTTGCCAGGCTGGAGTGCCGTGGCGCAATCTTGGCCCACTGCAACCTCCGACTCTCTGGTTCAAGCGATTCTCCTGCCTCAGCCTCCCGAGTAGCTGGGATTACATGCACTCACTACCACACCCAGCTAATTTTTTGTATTTTTAGTAGAGAGGGGTTTCACTGTGTTGGCCAAGATGGTCTCCAGCTCCTGACCTCATGATCTGCCCGCCTTGGCCTGCCAAAGTGCTGGGATTACAGGTGTGAGCCACTGTGCGCCCCGATTTTGTTGTTTATCAGGGACTACTTGGATTACCAGTTGTTGGATAAGGTTTGGCAACGACTTTGTTATACAGAGATTTTTATTGTAATGACAGTCATTGCAATTGGACCAACAGCAGGGATTTCCAGAATCCCTGAGAGCGTTATTTATGAGCTGTGCTTCTCAATTTTGTTTTTTCAAATGAATTAGGAAAGTGATTTGAATCATAAAATAACAACAACAAATTGGCTGCCAAGGAGAAAGAAAATGAGCAAAAATATAAAATTTCCTTGTAATTCTAAATGTTTTGTAGTGGTTTCAGTTAGATAATAAATTCACTTATATCAGAAAAACCACCACCACCCACCACCCACTCAAATAGATGGATGTTTGTGCTATTCACCAGAGTTAGGACATCAGCCTTGTAGAACAACATGGTTTTGAAATCAGGCTGCCTAGTTGTGGTTCTGTAGAATGTTGATGTCTCTGAGTATGGCTCTCCATTTTAAACAAAATCTTACAAAGTTTGTGGCTGGCATCTCTTTCTGGGCCTTAAGCTCTGTTTCTTCCATGTGCCAGTCTCTCACTCCGTGCCTGGCCCTTTCCTCACAGCCTGCATCATTTCGGCACCCTATCGCTATCAGCAGATCATTTGAAGGTACAAAATGAATCTTTGTATGTATTTTTTAAAAAGACAGCCAGTTCTGATCAAACTCCTTACTACCGATAGGACCCACATGAGCGTTCTGAGATCAGAGGAAGAGAGTTCACATATGAGAGGGCAGAACCAAGCTCAGTGGTCTAGGGTTTCTTGGGAACAGCGGGAGTGCTGCAGATGTTAGAGAACCTATATCCTCCACCAACAATGGCCATTCCAGAGATGGCCTTTGAATTGGAGGCAGAAGTGGACAGGACCTTTATTAAATGTCACATTTTACAGTGGATCAATGTGACAACCTCCCAAGTGATGCCAAGGAATAGCACATACTCAGAGCTAGCTTCCTGTGAAAAGGGGTAAGAAGAGGATGCAGGAAGATCCTCACAAATATGTGCTTGCTTCATCAACACAACTCCTCACTCCCACTTCCCAAACACTCAGGACCAAGCTGCCTTGGGGCCTTTGCTGGTCTTTGTGAGGTAGGAGCCAGTGCTGGCTGGAAGCCTTCAGAGATTCATTTAAAATTCATCTCTGAAAAAAATACCCAAAAGAAAAAAAGACAACCAGTTCTGGAAAAGTATTTCAGTCTTACACCCATATAGGATTTAAAATATCCAAGGTCATATTGAGACATGATGGACAACAGATTTTAACAGATGGGATACCAAGAAAAAGGCGCAGAGAAGCCTGTGCTTTGCTTGTGCTCTCAAAGCTTCACTCGAACCCTCTTGACCTTAACAGAATCTGCTTATAGCAACCAACTCTCCTTCATGGCCAGCATTTTAACATACAGTTTCAGCTGGTAATATCACTGTCAGAAATGTAATTCATGTTGCTTTTGGGGTTTATTTAGAGGGACATTTTGGAGATGAAGGCGGCAGTGATTTAGTGGTTCTGAGGAATGGCACTGAGCCTGCAATCCTCACAAACTCAAGTTGGTTTTTTTAGGAAACACAGACTGGCTCTAAATGAAAATGAAAATGTTGAAATAAATTAAACCTGGTGCAAGGGTTCTTAATTCTTCCACAAAAAATTGGGGGAGGGGAAAGTAAGAGCATTTTAGAAATTGGAAGCCCTATTCCCAAGAAAGGCAGTGACATGGCATGAGCATGTCGGAATCACCTGCGGTTCTTTGTCAAAATACCTCTCTGTTTTGGTTTCCCCCGCCACCTCCAATCAGGTTTTGACTCGGGGTCTGAGGTGGACCCTCCATGTCTATTTTTCTAAAGCCCCCACTGGTGATTTTGATGGGAAAACAGAACACCATTGCTCTGTTTGAGGGACAAATAATTCTCTGGCTGAATCTAGTTCTGAAAGAACGAATTGGAAGGTCTAGCTAGAGGGCTCTTTCCGGTATTGCAGAGAGAAATGAATGGCATGGGGACGGGGAGTGGAGGCATCATCAGAGGCGGGGTCCACGGATGGGCCTCAAGCAATTCTTAACTTTGGGGGAGTCAGATCACTTTGAGGGTCTGATGAATATGATAGTTATTCTCCTCAGAAAAATACGTATAAGCTAATTCCCACAAAATTGAGCATATACTTTCAAGGGAGTCTAGACTAAGATTCAGTTTTTGCTTTTGCTGTTTTAATTGAGTGGATAATGGTCCCATTCATTAAAGTAACGAAAACAAGAGAAGGCAAGATCCCTAGTCTCGGTACGCTTACAGCGTAGCAGCCAGGAGAAAACAGTTACAAGAAATCAATATATAGCAAAAAAAAAAAAAAAAAAAAAAAGAAGCAGTATACACATAGTAGAGAATAATCACAAGAATTGTGGGGAAAAGAGAGTTCTGGAACCGAACATTAATTGCAGGATTTGAATATGCCAAATTGGAGAAGATTCTTAGAAACACCTGCTTGGGCCGGGCGCGATGGCTCACGCCTGTAATCCCAGCACTTTGGGAGGCCGAGGTGGGCGGATCACTTGAGGCCTGGAGTTTTGTGACCAGCCTGGCCAACGTGGTGACACCCCATCTCTCGTAAAAAAGCAAAAATTAGTCGGGCATAGTGGTAGGTGCCCGTAGTCCCAGCTACTCAGGAGGCTGAGGCGGGAGAATCTCTTGAACCCTGGAGGCGGAGGTTACAGTGAGGTGAGATGGCGCCATCTCACGCCAGCCTGGGAGACAGAGCGAGACTCTGTCAAAAGAAGAGAGAAAGAAAAAAAGAAAGAAGGAGAGAAAGAGAAAGGAAGAAAGAGAAAGAGAAAGAAAGGAAAGGAAAGAGAGAAAGAGAAATAGAGAAAAGAGAAAGAGAAAAGCAAAGAAGAAAGACTGCTTGGAGAGGCAACAGTTGAAAGGACACAGGTGTGGTACTGAAGCCCCCAAAAGAATGGAGGGCAGACTGACAAAGGCAGGTTGATAAAGGAGGGCCCTCTGTGGGAGGCCAGAGAGGCTGTGTTTGGAATGAGGTTCATGATGGCCCGGGATAAAAAACGGCATGGGTGCACGCTGCTGCTAGAGGGCACTAACATAGTGACATGCGGCCCTGTGGTAGGTTGGCGGTCTGGGGTGGCGGAAGCTGTGAAAACGCTGATAAACACAGTTTAAGATGGACTCAGGCAAGACGGGAGGAAAGCTACAAGCTGGCGCTGGGAGGGCGGCCTTGGTATCTGCTGTTCGTTGCCAGGGTCAGAAGTTGGCTCTGTGTTTGTTCAATACAATGAAAGAAAAAAAAAGGCGGGACAGCCTGAGTGGAGAACTACGTTCAGCCAATGGGCATGAAAATGAATTTTAGCTGTTAAGTGCAAAATCCCTAGGTGTGTGGATGGAAGGGAGCCAGGCAGAAGGTTACAACAGGTCAGGAATAAATAACCACCGGGCGGAGGATCCCAGATTCGTCCTTCCTTTTGTTGGATGAGGAGCGCCAGGCAAACGCATCCACAAAGGCTTCAGAAGGAAGTGGCTCGCCCGTCCACACCCGGCTCCTGCCCTGGGTGACTATTAGGAGCCCCGGGGGGTGGCACAAGCCCGAGACCCGGGGGATCAGGTCTCCCCGAAAGGCCCAGTAGCGGGGATCCCAGAATAAGTCGGGGGCGGGCCCCGGCGCGGCAGGAGGGGGCCGGGCGGGCGGGCGAGCAGATCCCACCCCTTCCTGAAGGAAGCGCCCTCCCCGCCGCGACTACTGCCGCCGCCGCCGCCGCCACCGCCGCAGGTCACAGCCCCGCGAGGCGACAGCGGCCCCGCCGCACCAGAGCAGGTAGGCGCGGGGCCCCCTCCTCAGCCCGGGCCCGCCGCGCAGCCCGCAAGCGGAGACTGGGGCGGCGGGGGCTGCAGCGCGGCTGGGGCGGCGGGGTCCTCCCGGCTGCGGGGCCCTGCTCGGCTGCGGCCCCCTCCCACAGCGTCCCGGGCGCGGGGCCGCCCACCCGAGCCCTCCGCGGGCGCACGCTCCCCGCGAGTCCCGGAGTCGGTGCCGGCTCTGCGCAGCGCGCTGCGAACCCCGAGCCGGCGCGCCTCGCTCCCCGCCGCCGCAGTGCCGCCCGCCCTCCCGCTGCGGCCCCGGCCCCGTCCTTTGACAGGTGTCCCTAGCCGCCGCCCCATCCTCCCGGTGGCGGGTCGACCCGGCTGAAAAGGGACCCTAAGTTTGACCTCCGGGTACCTGTGCCATTCTCCCTGCACTTCGCCGTTAGCCAGGTCAGGCTGGCTCGGGAAGGAGGCACTAACTTGCTTTGCCCTGTGCACCGCCCGCCGCTCTAAATGCACTGTCTGCCTTCCTTTCCTGGGTGCACACTTGGGAAGAAATGGGATTTTCGGTTTTTCGGCGGGAGGCTGTGGTAGGTGGGTTACCTAGGCTCTTTAGTAATCCGCTGCAATAAAAAAGTGATTAACTTTGGGTTCTGGAGAGAGTCCTTGAGTGGTTTTCCCCTCCTTAAGTGAATCAAATGGAGAATGAGAGGGTTTTCCCATTTTAAATTCACATTCCTTTTCTCTCTGCTCGTTCCTTGCCTCCACCCTATCTCCACAGTACTTTATGATGTCCGAAACATTTCATTGATCTTTTTGGTTGAGTTTATTCTGGCCAGACCGCCTTTCACGGTTGGGCCAGGATTGTGACTGCATGTGGGAACATAGCTCAGGTAGAATGGAAATCCATCTTCCCGAGTGAACCCATTCTTATGTCCTACATGCGAGGTCCTGTTGGGGAACCAAATGTACTAATGCCATGCTGAAAAACAAAACCAATAGTTATCGGATCTCAAACAATAACAAAGCCTAAATGGCAAGATCAGTTTCTGCTTCTTCATTTCTCTGCTTGAACCAAAGACATTTTAATAGTGCAGGGTTATAACTCCATTCTGGGCACCAGTTCATCAAAAGGATAGTTGAGTGTGGATGTATAGACTCCAGGTTAGCAGTTACTAAACTACCTACTTAAAGTTTCCTATTTCAAGGAAAAATTGTCAGGCCCATATATGTGACTGATCAAAGAATTTTAGTCTCAGCTCTCATGTATCAAATCCCCAACTTTTTCTTGTATGTGTTCTAGAGACTCCATGTTTCCAAGGTTAACCATAGCTGTCATCTGTTAATGAGCTAGAAATGTGAGTTTAATCTTCAAGGCATAATCATAGGAATTTTAATGATGCATCCTTTATACATTATTTAATAAATGTTTTGCAAGTCCCGTAAGTTGGAAGCTCACAAACTGGACATGGTAAATAAAAGGGTAAAGAAGTTTTGCTAACAATAATGACTAGTTGATCGATGTTATGACATTAACAAATTATTGAAGTATTTGAAAAACACTTTAATGCATGTTTATTATAATCTGCCGTTAGCTGAATGCAATCTGTTTGGATTATTTAAATAGACATTTAAGTCTTCAGAACAATTGCTTAATTGATGCATTTCTCACAAATGCCTTTTCCGTGTTGCTTTGTGGGGGGATAATTTGCTCTATGGAGTATTTTTTTTTTTTTTGCATGAACATAATAATGCCTTATACTTAGCCTTTTTTATAGAACTACCACAATCATGTTCACAATGACCTTGCAGGGGTTTTTGTGCTCACTTTACCTGCTTTGCAATTGTCAAGCGGCAAGGCCCTTTGCTTTACACTCTTGTCTGTCTTCCTGCTTTGTCTCCCCTGTGGCCCACACCTCTTCAGTACAGTGGGTCAGATTAGCAGGGCATCTTGGAGTCATGAGAGGAAAAACTAGCTGGCCCCTGCAATCTCAGCCATTTGATTTCACTGTAATCTGGCCATTTGGGATCAGTTCAATAACCAATTAAGCAAGACAAACACTGACAAGATAATGTATTACTTCTCAGTCATCCCCTTTCAGAGAAGAATCTGTAACACTCAGAATCAGCACTACAGTGTGATTAGGTTCTGGTAAAGGTCAAATGAGATGTGTGCTGAAGTTCCAAAACATGATACAGAGTTCAGGTGTTATTGAATCTGCGTCTAAGTTCATGAAAAGGGTAGGACTACACACAGGTATGTAATAAATATTTTCCTAATTCTAAGTGTAACAACAGAAGTATGTCCCTCCTTTTTTCTTTTTTCTTTTTTTTGAGACAGAGTCTCACTTTGTTGCCCAGGCTGGAGTGCAGTGGCACAATCTCAGCTCACTGCAACCTCCGTCTCCCAGGTTCAAGTGATTCTCCTGCCTCAGTCTCCCAAGTAGCTGGGATTATAGGTGCCCACCACCATGACTGACTAATTTTTTTTTCTTTTGTATTTCTAGTAGAGATAAAGTTTCACCATGTTGGTCAGGCTGGTCTTGAACTCCTGACCTGAAGTGATCCACCCGCCTCAGCCTCCCAAAGTGCTGGGATTACAGGTGTAAGCCACCATGCCCAGCTTCTACTTAACTATACATTTTTACTCCTGGAGTTGATGGTGCCATGTATCTTTATGTTTTCTCATAGTTGTTCTAAGCATTTTCAAACTTGTTCATATATTACCGGAACTTTAAGTTATTGTTATCACCAAATACCATTTCCTGGTATGTTTAGATTTTTTTTTTCTGTGTGGCATGTTTAGATTTCGAAAGACAACTTGTGGCAGTGGAAAATCAATCATCAGGCAAAGAGATTTTAGATGAGCCATTTAGAATATTTTGAGATAACAGTGTAATCTTTGGGAGTAGCCTTCAAATTTAGCCCTACACTATTCTGAGTCAAACCAGTTCTGGTAGGTAGAGCTTGAAGCTCTTTTACCAAGTGAGAAATGAATATTTTCCTTTTTGGCATCTATAAATAGCCTTTTCAAGATCAGTGCTGTCCAAAAGAACTTTCTGCATCGATGGACATGTTCTATCATCTGTTCAGTATGATAGCCATGAGCCACATGTGGCTATTGAGCACTTGAGTGTGGGCTAGTGTAATTGAGGAACTGAATTTTAAATTTTATTTAGCCTTCATTAATTTAAATAGTCACATGCGTCTAGTGGCTACCATATTGGACAGTATAGTTCTAAATTTTCTCCCCATATTTCATAGAGAGATAGCACTTAAGGGCAATTATCCTTTAATTAAAAAGAAAAGTGGCAATTAGCATTGATAATACCAGAATTAAGATTTGACTTCAAAATCCTATTGCTATGAAAAAGCACTTGTACTTGCTCTGAAGAAGATATTTTGTGCTGAAGTTCAACTCTACTCTAAAAGCAATTTCCCTTTTTAATTTGTATGTGTCTGCTAGCCCCAATAATAAGCATCACCCAGAGTTGTTTAGATGCTTGGCCCCTTTTGTCAGTGTTCATGAACTTGAGCTTATTTTCTCTTTTGCACATTATAGATCATTTATTCTTAGAGTCAGTTTCTGTAAGTTTCAATTTTTCAAAGGAGAGGAGATTGAGAGAAAAGTAGGAAGTAGTTAGTAATGCACAAATCTCTCACTCCTCCCTTGATTATAGTCACAGAGACCTTGTGAAAAGCCTGACAAATGGGTACCCCTGGCTCCAGGAGCAGCCGGAGCTTCTGCCTCTGTTGAGCTCTTCTTGTCTGGTTTCTTTCCCTTGGATTTCAAACCCAGCTCCTCTTGCTCAAGTCCATTCTGTGGGGATTACCAAATCCACTTAAGATATAACCTACCATTATTTTTAGTAAAACCATTAAAATAGGATTTGATTTAGCATCAACCATGTTGTTTTCATTTTTAAACTAATTTGCTTTGATTAGAGCCATTATTTTGACCGTGAAGAGGGACATGTTTTTAATTAGACTATTTTACAAGGCACTGCCTCTCTTGTTTCTTGCATGAGTGATGCTCCCTCACCCAGCCTAGGTATCTAGGGTGCCTCTCTCCAGGCCAGAGCTCAGGGTCCTGGGGGTTCCCCTCCTCTGGAAGGGACTCTCCCTCAATCAATTATTTAGAAATTTGTTGAATATATTTGTGCCTACTAATTAAAGTTATAGATTGAAATAACTCCCAAATTCTCTCTGTCTTGAAGGTATTAACACCCTGTGTTAACATTCCCCAAATTAGTGTCCATCCCTTAGGGTGATGGGGGTGTTTGAATAAATTTAGGAAATGCTCCATATAATCCTTTTTTTTTTTTTTTGGAGATTTACAATGCACAATAGCATGGTGAAGCCTCTGAGATAAGATACATATACTTATTTAACTTTTTATTGTTAGCATTTTCTGTTCTTTTCTCTTTTAATAGAGACAGGGTCTCACTCACTGTGTCACTGAGGCTACAGTGCTGTGGTATGATCATAGCTCACCGCATTCTTGAACTTCTGGCCTCAAGGGATCTGCCCACCTCAGCCCCCCAAGTAGCTGGAACTATAGGCGTGTGCCACCATGCCTGGCTGTTGGTGTTTTCAAAACAATTTTTCATACAACACTTACTGTAGTTTTTTCAAATTACATGTCTTGGGTCATAAAATCAATTGAACAGCTTAGGATCTGCATTTTTCTTAATGAAATAGAATGTGTAATAGAAATGGTCACTGTGCATCATTCTTAGTGAGGGTTACTAGTGTTTGATGAAACTTCGGCTCCTCCATGTATAACAAGTACCAGGCCACGAGGCAGTGGAGAATAGTGGTTAAGAGCACTAGAGAGGCCAGGTGTGGTGGTTCACGCCTGTAATCTCAGCACTTTGGGAGGCCAAGGCAGGTGAATCACTTGAGGTCAGGAGTTCAAGATGGGCCTGGCCAACATGGAGAAACCCTGTCTCTACTAAAAATACAAAATTAGCCAGGCGTGGTGATGCATGCCTGTAATCCTCCCTCCAAGAAAAAGGAGCACTAGAAAAACAGGACCCCAGACCCCTAGGTTCAAATCCTAACTCTGAGCTACTCAGTCCATATATAATAAGCATATATGCATATTCATTATTTACATTAAGTAATCATAATGTAATAACGATTACATAATAACAATCATAAATAATGAATATATGCATATTCGTTGTTTATAATAATGTATATGCATTTACTGGCTCACGATATAAAATATTGCCTAGGAAACTAGGCTTGGGATCCACTTCAGGAAACATTAACCTAAGTCAAAAATAATGGCTAACAATGAGCAACATTATTGAGTGCTTACAAGTCCTCCATGCTGAATGCTTTGCATCTGTTATCTTGTCTCTAACAACAGTCCTTTAACGTAGGTATTGCCATTATCCTGCAGTGCCTACATCCCAATAAGTAGTGAAGGAAGAATAGAAATCCAGGTAGTCTGGTGACAGTCCATTTTACAATGTGATAGCAGTACACAGATGGACATCTACAAAACTGTGAGGTTCAAAAGTTGTACAAATGCAGAAATAAGCTGATGCCAGTTATTTTCTGTGTAAGAGGAGGCCTGATGGGTGACAGGGGAGTCATTGCACATTTAGGCAGGAAGAGACCTCACTGCTGCCAGCCTGTGGTCTTCGAACGTTAATGCCCTTGAAAAAGCAGCCATATGCCCAAAGAAATGTGCATGTCCCAGAGACTAACTACAGATTGTGTCTCCAGAGCTGTCTTCCTTCCCTCCTAACGACTTCCTAACTTCTGCACACATTTGTTTGTAGCAAATAGTGACAAATGGTCTAAACAGATACGTCCGTCTTATAAATCCACCACTGTTTACTACATCTAAGTTATTTGTCTTTTCAAAATCACCTCCTGCCTGCAAGTGCCTGGTGACATAGTTTTAATAAAATAAATGGAAAAACAATGTTGTTTTAAGAATTTCATATGACAAGAGAAGTCTTGAGAGTGAGGCTGGAAATATTTTTTCCCCAGTGCAATCTGGAATGTAAAACTAATTTCATTTTGGAAGTAGATTTCAGTTTTCCTTAAAGGTCAAACTTAATGTAATCAGACCACTTAAAGTCCATAGACTTTGTCAGATAGACCAGAAGAGGCAACAGCTTGCCATCTTGCATACTTTCCTTTAAAAAGTACAAAAGCTGTGTCTAACATATTAAAAATTCTAAAGCTATTCAGATTTTGTTCAAGGCTATAGAACTGTCCATTTCTGAGGACAGTGATCCAGACTCTACCTGTGGAATACAAAGGAGCGAGATGAACTGCTTTTGAGAAAACATTGAAAGTCAGGTAATACTTTCAGACAAGTGTACACAAAGCTTAAGAAGTAATTGTGCTTAACTATGGCAGCATAGGAAATTAGCCCTATAATTAAACCATAGTTTAAATGGTGTTATTTAACTCTGAAGCAATTATAATGAATTATAATGACAATCAACTGAATGTAAACATAAATGTCTCCAAAAATAGCACAGCTTTACTATTCATCAAACTTTTCATTTATTAACAAAGTAGATTTCTTACTCCTTTTTTACACTTATGATGACTTGACTGCCAAAGAAATATTTAAATGGCAATAATGGAAAGTTTTAAAGCATAAATTAAAACTGTATGTAGCTAAAATTAACATTGTATATTTTTTAAACTGTGCTGGTTGATAAAATAGTCTTTCAAGTTGTTTTCATTCTGTTGATTCATGAGTGAATAGTGCTAATTAAGAAATGTTGATACCATTGTAATACAATCCAAATAAAAATAATATTTTTTTACTGAACTTGGAGTATTTGTAAATTAAAATTAGAATTCTGTAATGTAATCATCTTGAAATTTCTAATGGAAATATATCTTCTGGAATTTCTAATTCTAGTTTTCATTGAAACGTAAAGTGTATTTATATAGAAACACTGATAACTAAAATATACTTACATGTAGTAGCAGGAATATTAACTTGTGGGTGACAGTTTTTCTGCCTTGGTGGTATTATATTTCCATATACCATAGACTTCAAGAGTATGGCATTTTGAAAATTTTTCCAGTCCTGTCATTGACATCACGGTGTTCACAAATACCATATTTATCTCATGTAATTTTAACAGCTAATAGAATTGTTCTTGAGAAAGCTGATTATCTTTTCTATGGCATTTTGATTGCTGTTTCCCCATTTTAATTTCAACTTACATGTGGCATAAAACTGATTTATATGAAAAGGAGTGACTTGCCATTTTATAACAAAATTTTGATTGTATATGTATGCACATAAAAATAAAGATGAAAATTCTCCATTAACTGATTTGCAGAATAATATAGTTATGATCAAAGAGTGGCACAAAGTAATCTTTTAAGATCAAGCCACTGACCCAAATCAATGTCTACTTACAAAGCCATAAATGTAGCAATTCAGAAATATTGCTTTTCATTAGCCATTGGACAATATTTGTGAAGTCCCTAGCACAGTCCCTGGCTCAGAGTAACTTTTTTTTCACTCTTACTTCTTTCTTATTCATAACACCAGTTCTAACTTATTTTATCACATGGGAAATTAAAGAGGATTCTTCTGGATGATAGCTGCTATTCTATTCAGTGTCTCAGAGCTAGAAAAAGCTTTTGGAAGGCATGCAATTTATGTCTTAGAGTCTTGGCATGACCACAGCCATCACTGAAGGATGAGACTCCCTTCCACTTTTGGCCTATGAATATTTTATGTTAGTTCTCGACACGTTGTTTGTCCAGGCCAAATTATCAGGACTCTGATGTTGTACCTTAAGGTTCACTTCGGTTTCATCTGGCTTCTAGTTTGCTTGCTTGTTGCGTATTTACCTTGCCTTTCCAAATAAATCATTATCTCTTTGTGTTTAGAAATTATAGTAGGTAAATGTTTTTGTCTTAGGGCATTTGATGGTTTTTCGATAGGAGTCAGCTAATTATTTTGTAAATAAAGTCCAACTGGAACACAGCCATACCCATTGTTTACATGTTGCCTGTGACTGCCTCTGCATGAATACTGAAGCGCTGAGTAGCTGGAACAGAGACCATGTGGCCTGTAAGGCTGACAATGCACTGGCCAGCCTGTTATGGACTGAATTTTCAATTTTGATTAATTCAAATTTTAATAGCCTGTGTGGCTACTGAACAGCAGTTTCAGATGGAACACGAAGTTGTACTTTCCTCCAGGCCAGTTAACTATGTGATTTGGCTTCTTGTGCTGTCCTAAGACGCAGCACCCTTCCACTGAGTTCTTCAGACAGCCCACTGATCTTTGCCTGTGCCTGGCCTGGGCAGACCCTGGAGTAAAGAAGTTCTTCATGAGATGCTACCTTGGACAGCACCACAAGCCAGGAAGAGATGGCAGGAAAGGCAGGGGGCAGAGGTTCTCAAATATGGCTGCACAATAAAATCATCTGAAGAACTCTAAAATTCCAGCTGCACCCCAAATCTATTAAATCAGAATCTCTGGGTGGGTCGGGGAGCTCAAACACCAAACTTTTTTTTAAAGCTTCCCAGGTGATTTCACTGTGCTCTACTGGCTGGGGCACATCACAGATGGCAAGGTGGCCTGTACTTCAGTATTCCACCATGGCATCACAGGCATGCTTATGGACAGATGGGCAGGGAAATGGACACATGAAGGCCAGTGACCCCTACCTTAGCTTAACAGGAAGGCTCTGGTGGGGACTGAGCTGTTCTCCTACCTGGTTTCTTTAGCACAGGGCCCATTTGCTCAGTGAGGCCAAAGTGTAGATTTGTGTGTGAAAGGGGTGAGCTTCAAAGAAGAAAAAATGCAGGCTCTTCCAACTCACACATCCAGTGCTTTGCACTTACTTATTCAAAAACATTTATGGAGTATGTTTTAGTTCATTTTTGTGTTGCTATAAAGGAATACCTGAGGCTGGGTAATTTATAAAGAAAAGAGGTTTATTTGGCTCCCAGTTCTGCAGGCTGTAGGAGAAGCATGGTGCCAGCATCTGCTTTTGGTGTGGGGTTTAGGCTGTTTCCACTTGTGGTGGAAGGTGTGAGGGAGCCAGTGTGTGCAGAAATTACATGCTGAGAGAGGAGGCAACCAGAGAGATGGGAGGGAGGGGCAAGGCTCTTTCAGCTTTCTTGGGAACTTACAGAGTGAAAACTTATTATCATGAGGATACCACCAAGACATTTATGAAGGATCAGCCCCCATGACCTAAACCCCTCCCATTCGGCCCCACCACTAACATTGGGTATCAAATTTCAACATGAGGTTTGGAGGGATCAAATATCCAAACTATATGAGAGTGCCTACTGCATGTTTAAGTACACCACACTTACTCAGTCTAGTGTGGAAAACACCATGTAAACAGTTACCATACAGTGGGGTAAGCATGTTAATTGAGAGGCATCCTAGGGTACCATGAGAATAGCCCCGAGGGGCAGCCGTCCTTTATAGATAAGGGGAGAGACATCAGCTGGTGCTTTCCAGAGGTGGTGACACCCAAGCTGAGTCTTACAGGATCAAAAAGAGTAGTCACATGAAAAGGGGAAAATGAAAAAAAGGCAGATACATGCTGGGATGAGACCCTGGCTAACTTTTCTGTCCTTCTAAGTCTGAGCACTATAAGATAGCTCCTTCCTAAGCAAGACTCTGCTATTTTAGCAAACCTCATGGAATGTCCTTATCCTAACTGGCCTTTACCATTTACTCATTCATTCGTTCATTCAAATATGATTTATTAAGGCATTGCTATGTGCAGACATAATCTAGGTATTGGTGATAGGGCAGTGAACAAAATGGACATTTCTGTCCTTGGGGAACTTTACATTATAGTGGGGAAGACATACCATAGATAAAGAAATAGTATAGTGTATGCTGTATTTGTTAGGGACAAAAAAATCTTGGTAAAGAATTTGGGGGTGCTGGAGAATGTTCTCTAAGAACTACAAGTTTGATTACTGAATGAGGCAATCAGCTTCCACCCTTTTTCATCCCAACTCTTCATTCAGCTCCCAGTCACTCCTGTTTATTTCTTAAAGAACTGACAACCTTGTCTTCCTGTACCATGTCTTCCTGTACCCCCCTTTCTCCCACAACTCTTGCAGTAACCTGTGGCAATGATATCATCCTAGAGGGTCTGACCATGAATTCAGCCTCAGCCTCAAACTCCACTGGACCTTCTTAGCATCTTCACCCTTACTAAACCATACCTGCTGACTCTCAGTCCTCTGCCCAAACTCTTGTCTGGCTGCTATTTTTTCACCATAGAAGTCTTCACCCTCCTATCCCATTCTCTGAACATAACTGTGCATCCTTCCAGCTCTTTCATACCCTACTTCCTCAACCTCTTTTTTCATTGAGACATCTAGTCTCTTGACTTCCCTCAGCTGCCCAAACTCTTTCTTACCTATCCATCTGTATCTCTGTTTTCACAGTGCTATAAAGAACTGCCCAAGAGTGGGTAATTTATCAAGGAAAGAGATTTCTTTGACTCATAGTTCTGCATGGCTCGGAAAGCCTCAGGAAACTTAAAATCATGGTGGAAGGGGAAGCAGGCACATCTTACATGGTGGCAGGTGAGAGAGAGAGAGAGAGAACGAGTGAAGGAGGAACTGTTAAACACTTAGAAAACCATCAGATCTCATGAGAACTCACTATCATGAGAACAGCAGGGTAGAACTGCCCCATGCTGTATTATTATATTCCTCTCTTCTGTGGTCCTGTACCTCTCTTTGCTCTTTGCTAGCTCCTTGACATCAGACAAGCATTTACAAGTTTCTTCCATTCCAAAAAAATAATTTTCCTGGGTTAAATAAATTAAGGTAGATCTCTACGATTTGGAGGGTACTATACAGTCATCTGTAATATTGACGAGTTGTGCATATATCTCCAATAAAGAGATGATTACAAAAAGAAGTGACAAAATGTTTAAAGAGATTTGTTAAGAGATTTTCTTTTTAAATTTTATTCAGTTAAATGTTTAATTCTTAATTGTGGTAAAATCCACATAATAGAATTTACCACTTTCACCATTATTAAATGTACAATTCAGCAGTCCTAAGTATATTAACATTGCTGTGCATCCAATCTCCAAAACTTTCATCTTATAGAACTGAAACTCTATACCCATTAAACAATTCCCCATGTCCTCCTATCCCTAGCTCCTGGCAACCATTATTCTACTTTTCTCTATGAATTTAATTTCTCTCTCTCTCTCTCTCTATATATATATATATATATTTTTTTTTTTTTTGAGACAGAGTCTCACTCTATTGCCTAGGCTGGAGTGCAGTGGCGCAACCTTGGCTCATTGCAACCTCCGCCTCCGGGGTTCAAGCAGTTCTCTGCCTCAGCCTCCTGAGTACTGGGATTACAGGCACATGCCACCACACTCGGCTAATTTTTGTATTTTTAGTAGAGATGGGGTTTTACCATGTTGGCCAAGCTGGTCTTGAATTCCTGACCTTGTGCTCCACCCACCTTGACCTCCCAGAATGCTGGAATTACAGGTGTATGCCACCATGCCTGGCTGATTTTTGTATTTTTAGTAGAGTTGAGCTTTCACCATATTGGCCAGGCTGGTCTCAAACTCCTGACCTCAAATGATCCACCCACCTTGGCCTCCCGAAGTGCTGGGATTACAGGTGTGAGCCATTGTGCCTGGCCAATTAAATCTTTTTTCATATGTTTGTTGGCTGCTTGTGTGTATTTTTTTGAGAAGTGTCTGGTTCATGTCTTTTGCTCATTTTTTATTTGGGTTATTTGGTTTTTGCTTATTTAACTGTTTCTTATAAATTCTGGATATTAGACCTTTGTTGCACACACAGTTTGCCAACATTTTCTTCTCCCATCCTGTAGATTGTGTGTTTACTCTGTTGTTAGGTCCTTTGCTGTGTTTGAAGTCCTACATTTACATATTCAATCCATCCTGAGTTACTTTTTATATATGGTGAAAGGCTGAAGTCCGGTTTTGTTTTTCTGCATATAGCTAGCCATCTACCTCAGCACCATTCACTGAGTAGGGAGTCCTTTCCTCATTACTTACTTTTTGTCAGTTTTGTCAAAGAACAGATGGTTGCAGGTGTGTGGCAGTAATTCTGGGTTGACTCTGTTCCACTGGTCTGTCTGTTTTTGTACCAGTACTGTACTGTTTTGGTTACTGTAACCTTGTAGTATAGTCTGAAGTTGGGTAATGTGATACGTCTGGTTTTGTTCTTTATGCTTAGGATTGCTTTGGCTGTTCCAGCTCTTGTTTGATTCCATATGAATTTTAGAATAGCTTTTTTCTAGTTCTCTTGGAAATGACATTGGTAGTTTGATAGGAATAATGTTGAATCTGTAGTTTGTTTTAGGAAGAACATCCATTTTAATAATATTGATTCTTCCAATCTATGAGCATGGAATGTTTTCCATTTGGTTGTGTCATCTGTAATTTCTTTTGGCAGTATTTTGTAGGTCTTCTGGTAGAGATCTTTCACCTCCTTGGTTAGACATATTCCTAGGGTTTTTGTTTTGTTTTGTTTTTTGCTGCTATTGTAAATGAGATTGTGTTCTTGATTTGGCTGTTACCTTTTTTTTTTTTTCTTTTCATTTTTTCTTGTTTTGAGACAGAATCTTGTTCTGTCATCCAGGCTGGAGTGCAATGATGCAATCTCAGCTCACTGCAACTTTCACCTCCTGGGTTCAAGTAATTCTCATGCCTCAGCCTCCCGAGTAGCTGAGAGGTGTGTGCCACCATGCCCAGTAATTTTTCTATTTTTAGTAGAGACAGGCTTTTGCCATGTTGGCCAGGCTGTTCTCAAACTCCTGGCCTCAAGTGATTTGCCAGCCTCAGCCTTCCAAAGTGCTGGAATTACAGGCAGGAGCCATTGTACCTGGCCAAGTTTATAGGATTTTCTAAGTATAGATTCATATTGTCCACAAAGAGAGATAGTTTGACTTTTTCTTTTCCTATTTATTATTTTTTTTCTCTTGCCTGATTACTCTGGCAAGGACTTCCAGTACTATGTCAAATAGGAGTGGTGAAAGTGAGCATTGTTGTCTTGCTCCAGTTCTCAGGGGGAATGCTTCCAGGTCTTGCCCATTCAGTATCATGTTAGCTGTTGGTTTGTCTTAGATGGCTCTTATTTTGGGGTATGTTCCTTCAGTTCCTAGCTTCTTGATTTTTATCATGAAAGAATGTTGGATTGTATTGAAAGCTTTTTCCACATCTATTGAGATGATCATATGGTTTTTGTATTTAATTCTGTTTATGTTGTGAATCCCACTTAGTGATTTGCATATGTTGAACCAACCTTGCATCCCAGAGGTGAAGCCTACATGATCATAGGGAGTAACTTTTTGATGTGCTGCTGGATTTGATTTGTTAGTATTTTATTGAGGACTTTTGTGTCTATGTTTATCAGGGATATTGGCTTGTAGTTTTCATTTTTTGTTGTTGTTGTTGCATCTTTGCCAGGTTTTGTTATCAAGGTGATGCTGGCTTCATAGAATGTGTTAGGGAGGAGTCCCTCCTCCTCAATGTTTTGGACTAGTTCCAGTAGAATTGGTACCAGCTCTTCCTTGTACATATGGTAGAATTTGGCTGTGAATACATCTGGTCTGGTAGTTTTTTTTAAATTACTGCTTCAATTTCAGAACTTGGTATTGGTCTGTCCAGAGTTTCGCTTCCTAATTCAATCTTGGAAGACTGAAAAATTGCTACTTTATTTTTTTTTTGAGGCATGGTCTCTGTCACCCAGGCTGGAGTACAGTGGTGGAAACATGGCTCACTGCAGCCTCGACCTGCCTGGTTCAAGCCATCCTCCCACCTCAGCCTCCCAATAGCCGGGAACACAGGTGCGTACCTCCACACCTGGCTAATTTTTGTACTTTTTGTAGAGATGAGGTTTTGCCATGTTGCCCAGGCTGGTCTCAAACTCCTGGGCTCAAGGAATCCACCTGCCTGGGTCTCCCAAAGTGCTGGGATTACAGGTGTGAGCCACTGCGCCCAGCCCTACATTTTGATCTTAATGATACTGGTCAACTCTGGCGCCTATGCTGGGTCAGGTGGGTGGCGCCTTTTGTTGTGTTGGGCCCATCAGGCATGTTCAGTAAATACCTGTTAACTTCCTTAATAACCCTGCTAGTTTCCTACAATCAAACTTCTCTTCCTTAAATTCATCCACTTTAACAGTCTGGGTCAATAGTTATTTAAGGGCAAAGGAGGCCTCTATTATCACCCTCCAAGTCATGCAATAGTGACTAGCTGCTCACATGACATGTATGATTGACCTTGAACAGGACCCTTATGGGAAATAAAAAGAAATCAAAAGACCTGCTACCAACATGGCACCCTAGGGTGTTTAAGCACCTTAGTAGGTGAAAACTTAATGAATCTTTGCTGCACTTGATGTTGCCAGCTACACCTGGATGGTGAGGGGCAGTTAACATCCGATCGTTCATAATAGTGGTTCAAACTGACAAGCTCAGAAAGGCCATCAAAATTTGGAAAAACCAATCTTGCAAGATGGTGTAGTTAGGTAGCTTGGGAAATTTTTCTTACGTATCAGAAGAGAATCTGTAGACCTTCCTTAAGGGGCATTGAAGGGACAGAAGAAAAAAATGAAAAACAGTTTTACTCTGGAAATGAACTGATTGGAGCTGTCTTCAGCTTCTCAGCCCACAGGGGTTTCTCTTGATTTTCCTTGAGAGAAGTGGCCTCATGTGAACAATTTACTCAGAGCATCTGAAATAATTTTAGGAAAAATATTGATTGAGAAAAGGACATTTCATGTTTGAAATGATACAATTTTCAGCCCTTGAATGAATATGTGGTATAGGTATATTTGCATAAGTAACCTGTACTCTTTGCATCAGAGTCCCAGGCTCTTCATTTAAGGTTGTCTTCATCCAAGATCAGGCCCTTTTTGTAGAAGTCTGGCTACACTAGTTCTGGTTTTGATACTGTTGTTTTCTTTCATTTTTGTCTAGTAGGCCAGAAAAAGAAGTAACAGCTTTACTTGGAATAAGCATTAGACGTGCAGATGTAATAACAGTGTTCAAGTCCTTGCCTAATCACCCACTATATTGGCTGTGTGCTTGGATAAGTTATTTGTTTAAGCTTAGGTTTCCATTTTTCAGCAGTAAAATATGGATATACCTGTCTGTCTTGCTCTCTAAACTGTTGAAAGTAGGGGTCATAGCTCATCCACCATTGGAAACTCAATATGTGGGATGGATCCTTGCCAGTAAGAACTCTGTAAATATTTGTTGAACAAGTAGATTGATCTTACCTACTTTATAAGTTGTTGTGAAGACGAAGTAGGATAAGAAGCAGCAGAGTACAGTGTTAAGAGCACAGGTTCTGGAGTTAGAACCCCTGGGCCCAATCCTGGTTCCAGCATTCCCAGTAATGTGATGTTGGGCAGGTGGTTACCTTTGTGCATCTGTAAAAGAGGATGCTAGTACCTACTACCTAGGGTTGTTGTATTAGTTGTGCCTGGCACATAGTAAGTGCTGTATACATAAGAGTCATTAATATAGTGCATGAAACATTTTGCGAAGTGCTATTCACATAAAGGTAATATTTATTCCATGAGGTCTTGCCACTATTGGACACACTATGAAGTACTTTTGGTACCGTCTTTCCCAGTCTTAACTGGTGGTAATTCCTTTCAGTTTCATGTTTTCTTCAGTCCAGCTAGTGTGTCTTTCACCTGGATCCATTAAGTAACACTGACAACCACCTTGATGCAAAGTATAAGGGTCCAAGAAGGACTGAACTTGAACTGACCCACCTGGAACTTCTACCTACTCTCTTCTTCCACCACTTGCTATCTAGAAATAAATTTGATAACTCCCATGCATTACAACTTTTTAAGATAATGCTAAATAACCATGGTTTGATGTGTGAAAACCCTGCAGTAGTTTCCACACTAGTTTCCCTATCTCCTGCCTTTTGGCCACTGGAGTCTTGTGCATAGGTTGTGCTTAGAGATAAGTGCATCTTCCCTGCACCTCATTTCACAAGGTCTCCCTGCATCCGGGAGCCCTCTTGAGTGACTACTTATTTTATAGGACCAAATCCAAGCTACAGGGATTGGCATTCAAGGCCACATATAACTGAACACATTTTATTTGTTTGCATTTTTCTTCCAGTTCTTCACTTACGTAGACTTTTACTGCCCACTTACTTGAACTCTGTCCTGTCTTCTTACTTCTGTTTTCATCGTTCCTTCATTGAAATGCCCTCCCTGGGCCATTCTATTTATTTACAGCTTTAAGGCCCACCTCTTCCATAAACCTTACCTTTTCCTAAACATTGACTGGCTTCCTCCTATATTTTTGCATTGGTTATATTTAATTAAGAGCTTTATTAGATGCCATTTTTATTCATATCTTCTCATTAAAGACTCAAGCCAAGTTGATAGTATTAAAATTATTATAAGCTTTCCAGTTAGGCATTTAGGAAAACTGTCCTTATTTTGTGTGTATAAGTAAAAAAATAAACAAATAACAATTTTCTCTTGGCAGCTGTATTTCCACCTCACTGTGTGTTAAGTATAGCCTTAGAGTCCAGACTATATGTGGTAAAACAAAATAATATTCTAGAGCAAAGCAGGGCTGTTACTATTATGGGAGCCATAAGTATATATTTCTTGACTTTTTATGGGACCCATAAGCATATATTTCCTGACTTTTTAAAATACATGAGACTTCGGCTGTTTTAGTACATCAACATTTCGTCACGATTTAACCATGGATAGACTGTTGAATTAAGAGCCGGAACCCGACTGTCATTTAAGTACATAGTGGGAATTCAGTATTTAAGTACATAGTAGGGATCCAATAAATGTATACAGATTGATTTGTGGTGGTTTATTTTGGGCTCCTCACTGATTTAGTCTGATCTGTACATGTCAACTCATCTCACTGTATTAATTTAGAATATCTGCTAAAATACTGAGGTTTTATTAAATTTAAGAAATAATGAAATAAAATGTTGTCACTAGAGTACCAACATAGTACCTGCATCATTATAATCAACATCCTTTTCCTTTTCTTTCCCCCTCTCTATTCCTTCTTTTTCTTCTGTTTTTTCACATTGATGGTTATCTAAAATAAGGAGAGCAATGAACTAGGAGCTGTATAGATGTGTGGATGAATGAAACATTGCCTCCTCTTTCTAAGAAATTACACCTGACCATAGCAGACACACATGTGAACACTATGATCTACCCATATTATGAAATTGAATCAAATCACAATTACATATTTACATATGAAAACTTTGGAGAAATAAAGAGAGAGAAATAGAAGATTAGAAAGTGTAACTTATAATAAATCATACTTACCAAGCTTCTAGTATGTACCAAACCCTGCACTAGATAATAATTATGTTATGCATAATATTTGTATTATGCATAACATAATATGCATCCCCATAACAAATATTTGAGGTAGGTACATTAATCTACTTTTCAAAAATAAATAAATTGGAATGCACTGGATTAAATAAATTGCTTAAATTCAAACAGCTAGTACAGACAGAGCTGAAATTCAAATCAACGTGTCTTAGAAGAATAAGTACGTGCGATCTGTTATACATCATGGTGACTAGAGCTAATGACAATATATCGTATACTTGAAAATTGCTAAGAGTAGATTTTAAGTGTTCTCACCATAGAAAAATAAGTATGTGAGAGAATGCATATATTAATTAGTTTGATTTATCCATTCCACAGTACGTACATATATCAAAACATCATGTTGTACACCCATACAACTTTTATTTGTCAATTAAAAAACAGCACACAACAATAAATCAACCTGTCTTTATGCCAGACAAAAATATAGTAATTATGTAAATAAAAATGTTTCAGTTGATTCTTCTTTTAAATAACCACAGAGCTTTACAAGGGTTTGCATTTTCCTGGAAGAAATTAGCCAGGATAAAAAGGAATAAGATGGAAAATATTAATAATAATAATGCTTAGAGGGAATAAAGCAAAACCTTTTAAAGAAAACACCCTTCAGTTTTGAAGCTTCCCAGATAATGAAACACTAATTAAAAAGTAGGTAATAGCTAGGTGCAGTTGCTCACACCGTATTCCCAGCACTTCAGGAGGCTGAGGTTGGGGGAGGATCCCTTGAGCTCAGGAGTTTGAGGCCAGCCTGGGCCACATAGTGAGAACCTGTCTCAATAAAAACATCAATAAATTAGCCGGGCATGGCGGCATGCACCTGTAGTCCCAGCTACTCAAGAGGCTGAAGTGGGAGGATCCCTTGAGCTCAGAAGGTTAAGGCTGCAGTGAGCCGTGATCATGCCACCACACTTCAGCCTGGGCAACAGAGCAAGACCTTTTCTCAAAAAAAAAAAAAGAAGAAAGGATAGATAGAAACATTGAATGACTTATTTGGGCTTAGATACTAATTTTATTTGCAAGTGTGTGCCTCAACAGTTCCTTATTCCAGATGAACATTAGAAACACTTAAGTTTTTCTATTGAATTATCCGATATCTCTAAATTTGGTAAGAGTGGTTTTCTTCACCATATTCTATTAATAATTTACCTTCCAGGGACATTTATTCAAGTTTTTTTGTCTCTCAGTAGTTTTGTGGGGTTTGTTCATGTATATTTCTTATAAGTAGTCTTGGATATTTTATGGGTTTTGTTGCTATTGTAAATCTGTTTCCATTTTTTTCTGTACACTTAAAAGTTGTTTGGATTTTTATCCTTTAGCCAGTTTATTATATGAGTACTCATTAATTTCAATAATATTTTAATCAATTCTGTGGTCTCGCTGTTGCAGATAATAATTCTATGTTACTGTAATTAGACCCCGTATTTTTGTTTCTCATCTTACTGAATTGGTAAAAACTGCCAGAACAGTGTTAATGATCATGATAATTGTATTCATTCATCCTAATTTTGTTTAATAGGAAAGTACCCCTTTTACCCCAAAGAATGATACTGGTTGATAGTTTGAGAGAGAGAGAGACTCATTATAGAATCTTTTTATTCCTGATTTTCTTAGCTATTTTGTAAGGCATAATCACTGAATTTTATCAAATGTCTTTTATGTTTGTTTGTTTGAAACAGGGTCTAGGTCTGTTCCCCAGGCTGGAGTGCAGTGATGTGATCTCAGCTTACTGCAGCTTTGACCTCCCACACTCAGCTGATCCTCCCACCTCAGCCTCCTGAGTAGCTAGGACTACAGGTGTGCGCCACCACACCTGGCTAATTTTCGTATAATATTTTTTGTATAGTTGGGCTTTCACCATGTTGCCCAGGCTAGTCTCAAACTCCTGAGCTCAAGCGATCTGCCTACCTCAGCCTCCCAAAGTGCGGGGATTTGAGCCTCTGCACCTGGCCCCACAAATGTCTTTTTAACATTATTGTTGATTCTAAGGCTTTGAGTGGGTTAGTTGTCACGGGAGTTCAGCCCTGTTTTTCTCGGTCTTGTGTGTGCCCTTCCCTACCATTTGATGCCTTCTGCCATATTCTGTCTCACTAAGAAAGCCCTCACAAAATGCAACCCCTTGATCATGGACTTCCCAGCCTCCAACACTATGAGCCAAATCAACTCCTGTTCTTTATAAATTACCCAGTTTGCAGTATGCTATTACAGCAACAGAAAATGGACTAAGCCAACCATGTAGCATCAGATTAATCCAAACAAACCCTCCAAACTGGGTTAAAAAGATGCAGCAGTTCTCTGGTGAATGAAAGAATTGACACAGAAACAATTTTACTTCTGTAACTTAATGTAGGAGTCTGTCTTGGTGCTGTTTATTGAGTTCTGTTGATTTGTTTGAGTTTTTTCTTTCAAAACCACATTATTTTTATTACTAAAGTTTATGATTTACTTTATTTAAGTACTTCATGTCTAAGTGTATTATACACTTTAAGTACTTCGTGTCTAAGTGTATTATACACTTTAACATATGTTAGGGCAGCCCCATTCATGGCTGTCATTCTAGATGAAGTTGGAATGTTCATAGAATTTTATGAAACCTACATAAAGCTGTGATTTCTAAATTTTAATGTGTATTACAATCACTTAGGGGAGCATGTTAAGAAGAGAAGTTTCTTGAAAACTTACCCTCTCTCTCCTCAGATTCCGTAAGCCGGGCATCTGTAAACCAGGAATCTACATTCTAATCAGCATCTGAGGTGATTTTTGAGGCAGGAATCCTTGGACCCCATTTAGAGATACACTGCTGTGAAGTAATTTGCAAAGAACTGACACCTTTTTACTGTCTCTCCATTTATTTGGGATGTCTTTTTATCTTTTGGCAAAGTTTTCCCTCTATATGTTACATCTTGCACATTGTAAATGGGTTCTTTTTTCTATTATATCTTGCAATTATTTTGTGAGCATACACAAAAGCTGTTGATTTTTAGATGTTTGTGTTGTATTCAGCCACTTTGCTAAGCTCCACTGTTAAATGTAATCGTTTTTCAGTTAAATCTTTTGCAGGTCTGGGATGAGGGGCTTGGTTGGAAAATAAACCTATACCTGGAAACAAATTATTTTTGCCTCCTCCTTTACAGCATTATGTCTATTATTTCTAGCTTGTTCAATCATCCAAAGCTTCCGGAACATTGAAAAATAAACACTAATAGAACCCGTCCTTAAATTGTTGCCCATTTTAAAGGGAATGACTCTATTATGGTTTCATGGTTAAGAATGGTGCTATTAATTTATTTTAGATAGGACTTTTAAAAAATGATATCAAGGAAGTAGCCTTCTAGTCCCAATATTCTTAAAGGTGCTTAAAAAAAAAAAAAAGTACGTGTAGGCTTACTCAATGCCTTTTTAGTATATGTGATCCTTTCCTTTCCTTTTTTTCCTTTCCTTTTCCCTTTCCTTTCCTTCTTTCCGAGACAGAGTCTCGCTCTGCCGCCCAGGCTGGAGTGCAGTGGCACAATCTCCGCCCACTGCAACTTCTGCTTCCCTGGTTCCAGCGATGCTCCTGCCTCAGCCTCCCGAGTAGCTGGGACAACAGGCACACGCCACCATGCCCAGATAGTTTTCTTGATCTCTTGACCTCGTGATCCGCCCGCCTTGGCCTCCCAAAGTGCTGGGATTATAGGCGTGAGCCACCGCGCCCAGCCTGGCATTTTCCTTTCTTTTAAAAATGCACGTATTAATAAAATTCCTAACCCATCCTCACCCTTATGAAATAACTAGTAGTAAGTTGTGGTGGTTTACTTTTTAAATATATTCTAAGTTTTATTTTCTAGAATAGCAATTTCTCACCAACTGTGAGAAATTCTGTTCTAAAAAGTAGCTTGTCTGGCAGAACTCCAGTTACCAAAACCAAGATTTCAAAGGGAATTAGGGATAAAGCAACAACTTTGGTTTTGAATATGTAACTGAATTCAGTAATGTGAAAGTTCTAGATGGTAAACTCTTCTAAAACAAACCACATTTGTTAGTATTGAAACCTGGGCTGATAGGAAACTTTTTGCCTGATTTACATTCTTTCATTGTTCAGATAACATTTCTACGGCTTTATATTTTATTGAGAGGCTGATGCTTTGGACTTGGTCTTCCTTGTTTGTTTCTACAAGTCTGGCTAACTACTCCTTAAACTATGGTCATTTAAAAATTATCAAAGTACTTACTGGCATGTTTGAGGAAAGCTGCCTGACAAACAATCCACATATTGAAAAGGTGGAGTCAGAAGAGAGCTTTCTAAAGTACCAATTGATAAAACTGCTTACAAGATCTAAGGACAGTAATAATTGATGTCTTTTTTGTTTGTCTGTTTAATACATAAACAGTGGATAAAGTAAAAAAAATTTGATAAATAATTGTAAAACTGCATCAGCTCAAAACTGTGAGAGTTGATATACTTTATTCAGAAATAAAATTGGCCTGTAGTTTTCTTTTTTTGGAGATATGCTTATCTGTTTTTGGCATCAGAAATCATCTATAAAAAAGTTTGAGTAGCTTTCCATAATTTTCCATATTCCAGCATAATTTATTTAGCATTAAAATTAGCTTTTCTCTAGAAGTTTGCAACTGTTAAAGGATAGTTGTCAGAAAAAGATAAATTCATGGCTCTCATACAAATGAACACGTTACTTTATGGCACTCGTTAATAAGTGAGGGAACCAGGCAGATGCTATAACCAGTTCAAAAGAGAATTCAAAGTGGACACATCTATGGACCAACAATATTGATTCATAAACAAATATTGAAATCAATGTACAAATGGAAGTAAAAGTGGTTGTTTTGTGGGAGAACAGTAGAAAGAAGAGTCAAACTTGTACTTGACAGAACAGAATTTGCATGTCTATAGACAAGAATTATTTTGCATTCTATTAGTTAACTATAACTTAAAGTTCTATGTATATATGGCTGGGCGTGATGGCTCACACCTATAATCCCAGCACTTTCAGAGGCCCAGGCAGTTGGATCATGAGGTCAGAAGATTGAGACCGTCTCTACTAAGAATACAAAAAATTAGCTGGGTGTGGTGGCACATGTCTGTAGTCCCAGCTACTTGGGAGGCTGAGGCAGGAGAATTGCTTGAACCCGGGAGGCAGAGGCTGCAGTGAGCCAAAATTGTGCCACTGTACTCCAGCCTGGGTGATAAGTGAAACTCCATCTGAAAAAAAAAGTGTTCTATGTATATACAATTATAGATGTATATATATGCATACATATATATACACACATATCCCCATCAGTACAAATATATATTATCAAATATATAGTCTAGATACTTTATAACATGACTGCATATCTTTCTTTTTAAGACACTTGATATGTGAATTTTCTATGGTGGAGATAGTGGCTTTAGAACCAGCTCTGGCATTTCTTCATGTGAATTTTGCTATCTTAAAAAGCTCACTGATTGTTGCTTTTACTTTGTTATTGTCACCCTCGTGGATTCCTTATGTGTTTTTTCTAAATTCATGAAGAGAGTGCATCTTTTTCTCTTCCTTCCCGCCTTTCTTTCTCTACTATAATGAAAATATCTAGGACCACCCATTTATCCCTGAATATAGCCTGGGCTGCATCTTCCTACAGTTTTGACAAATCTGGAAAGATGTGCATATCAGTATGCATTCTCACCAGCATTGTCATTTTGATGAAAAGTTTGCTAGCTTGAGAAGCAAACATGTTATCTTGTCTTATTCCTACTCTCTTTTCAGTTCTCAGCTGGCTTCTTCTTATCAGCCTGTACAAATGCTAAGTACTGATGTGCTGTTTTACTGTAGCTCCCTCAAAAAAGAAAGTCTTTCATTGATCCTGGCTGTTCTTTGAACTGGCTCCATCTGTTGTTTACAGCCAAAGTTCCTCCCATCCCTTTCTCAACTTAATTGTACCTGGTTTCTGACCCAGTGCTCTACGAAAACCTTTCATGCCAGTGTCACCAGTGACCTCTGAATTGTGACTCCAGTGGACTCCTCTCAGTGCTTGTCCTGGTTGAACTCTAAGGACATTTGGCATTGTTGATGACCTCTTTGTCTTGCACCTTTTCTCCTTGGCTTTCATGACAATATTCTTTTCTCAGTTTTCTCTATTTCCGTGACCTTTTTTTTTTTTTGAGACAGAGTCTTGCTCTGTCGCCCAGGCTGGAGTACAATGGTGCAATCTTGGCTCACTACAACCTCCATCTCCCAGGTTCAAGCAATTCTCCTACCTCAGCCTCCCAAGTAGGTGGGATTACAAGTGCATGCCACAACGCCCAGCTAATTTTTTGTATTTTTAGTAGAGACGGGGTTTCTCCATGTTCTCCTGACCTCTGGTGATCTGCGTGCCTCAGCCTCCCAAAGTGCTGGGATTACAGGCGTGAGCCACCATGAATCGGCCCTTTCATGACCATTTTTTTTTAGCCTCCCTTCCTCCATTGCCCCCTAAACATGAGTGCTCTCCTTGGCTCCAGCCTTTCTTCTCATTCTACATATAGTTCACCTGGGTTATTGCAACAGCGACCTTGGCTTGAATTAGCACCTCTATGCAGCTGACTTCCAAACCTCTGTCCTTAACCTCTTCTGAACTACAGGTTATATTTCTATCCCTGCACTTGTCTCCTGAATGTCTCAAAGGCATCTCAGTGCAGCTCATCCAGACTTGGGTTTCCTCAGGCATCTTAATTTTCCTCTTGCTATTCCTGTCTTAGTTACTGGAGCTTTACTCCTTTGTAAGTCTTCATCTCTGCTTTTTTTTATTCTGCTGTATCTGCTCTGCTTTGTCTCCATTAACTATTGATATGGTTTGGATCTGGGTCCTCACCCAAATCTCATGTCAAAATGTAATCCCCAGTGTTGGAGGTGGGGCCTGGTGGGAGGTGACTGGATCCCGGGGGCTATTTCTAATGGTTTAGCACCATCTTCCTAGTGCTGTCTCAGGGTGGAGTTCTCATGAGATCTGGTTGTTTAAAAGTGTGTGTTACCTCCCCCTTCACTCCCTCTCTCCTGCTCCAGCCATGTAAGACGTGCTTGCTTCCCCTTTGCCTTCCACCATGATTGTAAGCTTCCTGAGGCCTCCCCAGAAGCTGCTATGCTTCCTGTACAGCCTGCAGAAGTGTGAGTCAATAAAACCTCTTTTCTTTATAAATTACCCAGTCTCTGGTATTTTTTTATAGCGTGCAAGAATGGATTCATGTAGCCATCTACCTTTTATGCCATTGTACATTGGCTGCTGATCACTCCTGGAGAAAAACTCTGTGAAGACAAACTTAGGAACTCCAGGAAAATTTAGGCCTTCAGTGTGGAACAGGGTGGTTTTTATAAGTCTGTTCACCCTCCTCAAACCTCAGTGATTACTCCAAATTCATATCTCTTCACGCCCCTGTATCTCCCACTACCTTCTTTCTCTCCTGCTTCCTCCATCCCTCCTTTGCCCTCCCTCTGACACACACACACTCTCTCTCTCTCGTTATCTTTGCCTTTTATTTTCGTGGAGGAAATGCAGATGATCAGGCATGATCCAAGCCTTTCACTTTCCTGCTTCCCAACCCTCCCCTCCTGGGCTGAGAGCCCCTCCTCTGAATTCTCCTGCAGCACATGGAGCTCTATGCATTCCCTCCCTCTCTCCATACTTTCAGCCTCTACTTCTTTCCTATTGACCATAAAATATGCTCAAATCTCTATTTTCTGAAAAGGATATTTCTCTCTTAATTTTTAGGTAGGTCTCCCTTTACTCATGCCTGCACATCTTTCCTTTCTTTCACAGCCACACTTCTCTTGAAAGTAACCCACATTCACTTTCTCTACTTCCCCAGCTCCCTTTCATCTTACATCATTGCAGTGGGATGTCTGTCTCCACAGTCTTGCTGAAACTTCTCTGATAAAGGCCATCACTGATCTGCTCACTAGCCAATCCCTTGGCTCTCTCCAACCCTCACCTCCAGCATTTGAGACAGTTGACCACTCCTTGGCTGCTATAACAAAACTCTCGTAAGTGGGCATGGTGGCTCATACCTGTAATCCCAGCACTTGGGGAGGCCAAGACAAGAGAATCACTTGAGCCCAGGAATTTGAGACAGCCTGGGCAGCATAGTGAGACCCCATCTCTAGAAAATGTCAAAAAAATTAGCCAAGCATGGTGGCATGTGCCTGTGGTCCCCGCTATTTGGGAGGCTGAGATGGGAGGATTGCTCGAGCCCAGGAAGTGAGGCTGGAGTGAGCTGTGATTGTGCTACTGCACTCTAGCCTGGGCAACTGAGCAAGACTCTGTCTCTAAAAAAAAGAAAAAAGATAAGAAGCAAGTAAGGAAGGAGAGAGGGAGGGAGGGAAGGATGGAAAAAAGGGATGAAGACAGAAGACAAGTCTCTCTGTGCTTCTCCTGGCTCTCTGATCATTCTCACTCCCCTTCTTTGGCAGCATCCCCTTTGTCCTCCCGCTGCTGGTGCTCCTCTGCCTTTGGCTCTCCTGTGCTCTGTGCCCTCCTCCCCTGCCCTCCTGCAGGCTCCTCGCTCCCTTCACACACTCTCCGTGTGTGCTGACTGCCCCCTGCTTTCATGCTCCCTCTATTACCATTCTGCATAGACTCCCAAATCAACATGTCCAGCCTGACCACTTGGCTGAACTCAAGACCCCGGTTGCCTCCTGCCTTCTGCACATCTCCACTTTTGTGCCTCAAAGACACCATAAAACTTGATCTATCTAAGACAGTGGGTAAAGAGGGCAAGGAAAGTCACTAAAAATAGGAGGAGAGAGAGGAGAATGAGAGAGAGGACTGTCGACAGGGGAAATACATTTCCAGTGAGTTTCTGTGCCTCTCTTTGTTTGCCCCTGCTCTGTTTGGAACATGTGCCATCTTCATCCCCACCTTTCTTCACTAGAGCTGTGGTTCTCAAAGTGTGGTCCCCAGGCCAGGAGCACATCAGCATCGCCTGCGAGCTGCATAGAAATACAAATTCTCAGGTCCCACCTGGGACCTACTGGGCCAGAACTTCAGAGGTGGGGCCCAGCAATTTCCATTGTAACAGCCCCTGCAGGTGATTGTGATGCCTGCTTAAGTTTGAGAGCCCCTGTACTGGTGAATTACTCATTCTTCATCACCCAGCTTCAGTGCTGCTTCACCTGCAGAGCCTTCCCTGGTCCTCTCAGTTAGAACTAATGACGTTCTCCTCCATGGTCCCATAGTACTTTATTCATGCCAATTATATAGCACTTATTCTATTATAGTTAGCTCTTTAGCAGTCCTTCTCCCCCATAGATTAGGAAGTCTAAGGTTATTATTAATCTTTGTATTTCTAGCACCAGGCCTGGTGCCTGTGCAAAGTGGACATATATTACATTATCACAAATTACTTTGATTTTTCCTGCTCCTATGTCCCTTTTTCACTCCCTCCTTGCCTTTCTTCTTTCCTTGAACCTGACTTCTGGATATGAATATATTACCAAAATGAGACCTTACCATACAAAGGTAATGTTTTCGTTGGATTCAAGCTTTCAATCACTTTATATCTGTCAGTCAGGGTTGAAAGAGAAGTAAAACCATGATGGATACACACATAGTTTATAGGGATTTGAGCTTACTTAATTATAGAGCTGGTTAAACTGTGTGAAGCTGTTTTCTCCACTTCTGATGCTGGAGCTAGAAGTCCACTGGGCAGAGAGTTGGGAAGGGAAAGATGGAAGTGAAGGAAGCATGGAGGAGAGCACAGGGAAGCCACCTGCGACAGGCTCAGCTGGGAACTCATGAGCATCAACCTGGACCCACAAGGACACTGGAACCTGATCAGCCCTCTTCAACCTATTGATGTTGTGAGTGTCCTGCAGAAAGAGGGTACCTTTGGTTATGGAGCTAAACACACTCCTGACCCAGCCAGCTGTCAGAGAAGCCCAAGAAGCATCTAGGGGAAGAGGGAGCAGCAGCAGGCCCAGCAGATGCCCCACACCAAGTGGGGGAGCCGCAGAAAAACAAGCACATGTGAGAGCTGCAAAAGCACCGGCCCTGATCCTTGGAGTGTAAGAACAGAATGCTTCTTGAGAATTATAACTTTTATCAGTAAACAAGAAAAAAACAAAAAGAATGGAATGGTTCTGTACATCTAAAATTATTCCAAAATAGGCCAGGCATGGTGGCTCATGCCTGTAATCCCAATACTTTGGGAGGCTGAGGTGGGCGGATCACGAGGTCAAGAGATCGAGACCATCCTGGCCAACATGGTGAAACTTCGTCTCTACTGAAAAATACAAAAATTAGCTGGGCATGGTAGCACGCACCTGTAGTCCCAGCTACTTGGGAAGCTGAGGCAGGAGAATCACTTGAACCTGGGAGGCAGAGATTGCAGTGAGCTGAGATCACGTCACTGCTCTCCAGCCTGGAGACAGGGAGACTCCATCTCCAAAAACTAACTAACTAACTAAATAAATAAATAAATAAAATTATTCCAAAATAAAATGGAAGCAATTTTTTAAATGGCCACTGCTGCACTTTCACCTCCAAATCATGTGTGAAAATGTCTCCTGTGCCCATTCTCACCAGAAACACACAAGTAAGGAAACTCTGGGAAACACAGGTCAGGTGAGCCAAGGTGACACAGTACAAAGCCACCACAATATCTACATGTCTGAAGCTGAAATACCTGATATTTACTCTCAGAAGTAAAATAGGAGATATGGGCAATTATTTGCCAAAAAAACCCCACAAAAAACCCAGTATGGTCTGGGTGGTAACGGAAATATTTCCTAGATTGGCTGACAGTGGAATCAGTTCTGAAAAGATGAGTAAGAATTACATGGGGAAATTATCCCAGGGGAGACAAAATCATGATTCTTAACCAAAGACCCTCAGTCACCAGTGAAAGGCACAGTTATGCTCAGTATGCAGTCTTTACTGAGGTAGGATAGACTTTGGAGAGACTATCAGTAAGGATCAAAAGCAGAGCCATCTAGTTTTAATTAATTAGAACATCATCTAAGTGTTATAATTAATTGAGAGGTTTTTGTAAGCCGTGAGTGTCATAAAGGATAATAAAGTTTAGTCGTAGTGATAATAGCTCAGGAGCTTGGATTCAACCACTTACTAGCTGTGTGACCTGGAACAAGATATTAAGCCTCTGTAGGCCGTTATATTTTCATTTGTAAGTTGGCAGTAAGAGTAGTCTCTACCTTACAGAGGTGCTGTGAGGGATTAATAAGAGAATCCATGTAAAATACTTGGCACAGGGCATATTAACTGCTGCCAATATCCCATCATCATCCTTGTCATCATCATTATTATTGTCATTGTCATTAATTCCCTAGGAAATGCTTTTTTAGGCAGGGTGATTCCAAAGGCCAAATGATACGTTTGACCATTCAAAGTACAATTGAGCAGATAGGATCTAGCACGGATTGCCAGAAGCAATGTGCTCTACTTGTTCTGTTCCTTCTTTGGATTCATATATAGTTGTCTTCATCTCTTCATCCACAACCCCAAAATGTTTTCCTGTATTTTCCTATCAAAGTTTTTTTATCTTAGCCAGGTGCAGTGGCTCACACCTGTGATCCCAGCACTTTGGGAGGCCAAGGTAGGAGGATTGCTTGAGCCCATGAGTTCGAGACCAGCCTGGGCTTCATGGTAAAACCCCATCTCTACTAAAAACACAAAAATTAGCCAGGTATGATGGAGTACACCTGTAGTCCCAGCTATTACGGAGGATGAGGTGGGAGAATCACTTGAGTCCAGGAGGTGGAGGCTGCTGTGAGCCATGATCATGCCACCGCATTCCAGCCTGCGTGACAGAGCAAAACCCTTCCTGAAAAACAAAACAAAAGGTTATTTTTCTTTGCCTAAGATATGGGCTTTGCAGCTTTTCTCCACTACCTGTTTTACCAGGCCTTGGGCAAGGACGGTTTTAGAACCCAGAGAGCACAGCCAACCCGCCCACTCATGAGGCTGCATGCATGTGATCATATGGCCTCCCTGTGGGACAATTTAGAGACTTGTCTTGTGGGGGCTTGGAAAACCAGACTAATGTCTATCCACAGCCGTGGGTGTCATTTCATAACAGTATTCAGAAGCTGTTGAGCATTTTTCTGCCTGAGAGAAAGTGCTAGATGTCTTTTCATCTTTGTTAAACAATGAAAAACAAAGAATGGAATGTTATCTTTTAATTAAAGAGCTGTTCTAGCCTCCTTTCTTTACCCTGATTATCAAGTTTACATAAATCTTTATCTCCTGTAAATCTTCACTCATCCCTCCCACCTCCCATCGTTAATTAGATTTTCTGGTTTGTGGCCACTTGAAGTGGAAAAAAATCACTGAACTAGACTTTGGAAACAATACAGTCCCTCCTGGTTTTATTACTCAATTTCATCATTGGTCGGATCCTCAGAATGTATTTTCATTTACATATCTATCTTTTAAAACAAAATCTACAGACCCTATCAGTGCAACAATTTTTTTCTTCTTTACCAAGCTCCACTTGACTTTACTGCAGACACATACATTCCCTAGCAGAGTAAATAGTAAAGTTTCTATTCATTGAAAGGTGTGTAGTGCTGTCTCTGTCTCAGCTGTGTTTGCAAAAATGAAATGCCTCAAGCATTCTTTCTATTGTTGCCTCCTACCTCCAAAATATTTCTTGAATTCATCGATTTCACAATGCTTGGTTCAGTATACGTCTCTCCCTGAGAACATTGCGATAGGTTCCTGCTCCCCCAGTACTATAGCCATGCTGTAATCCTCCTCATTGGTAAAATCCTTTTCATTTGGTTTGCAATCACACTGTGTTTCAGTGGCTTTGTTTGAGCAGTCCCTTACCCAGAATGCCTGTCTAGCTTTATCAGCCTGGTGAATTCCTACCAGACCATCTTAATGTCACCACCTCTATTCATCCGCCCAGCTTCCTCAGGTGGGATTATGCTTGCATTACTTTGGGCTTTGCAGAACTTGTTTGCATTATCAAAGTTGCGACATTTGCATTCGTGATTGTGCCCGTCTCCTCCTCTAGATGCCTTGAGGTCAGAGTCTGCCTTTTTCATAATCGTCATACCTTCCCACTACCCAACACAATACCTGACCCAGGGAAGGCACTGGGTCAGTACTTGTCGAGTGAATGAAAATCTTCTTTTTCAGTGGTTATATAAGAAGGAAAGACATAATAAAGACAATCACTTGAGTAATTTTCTGCAGAGACTAAAGAAAGCTGCAAGTAATTTGTCTGCGATTTAAAAGAAATGGGTAGTCATTCACAGCTAAACAATGAAATGTGGGAGTCCCAAGACACACGTCTCTCTTTTTAGATATGTCTACCTAAAAGTACAATGAATATTTTTGGGAAAAGAAAAAACAGATTTTTTTCCAACACAAAAATAAAAAATAAAATACTTCTGAGATAACCTTAGATTCTGTAACCTAATTTTGAATTACAGTCATGTTTTCAGTTGTTGTGTTTTAATAAAGTAGGTTATCTGAGGTTGGGCGTGGTTGCTTACACCTGTAATCCTAGCACTTTGGGAGACTGAGATGGGCGGATCACCTGGGGTCAAGAGTTTGAAACCAGCCTGGTCAACATGGGGAAATCCATCTCCACTAAAAATATAAAATTTAGCCAGGCATGGTGGCAGGCGCCTGTAATCTCAACTACTCAGGAGGCTCAGGCAGGAGAATCGCTCGAACCCAGGAGGCAGAGGTTACAGTGAACTGAGATCACGCCACTGCACTCCAGCTTGAGTTATTTAAAAAAAAAGGTTATTTGTTATTCGTGTTGTAGAAGTTATTAAGAAATTATTTTAGGCAAATAGGAAAAGAGAGAGGCCCTTGGGAAGTTTTATTTTTTCAAAGCATCTCTGGAAAAGCTTCTTGTAAGGCCCCCTGCTCTTAGAGCCAGACCGCCAACCTTTGATACGCTAATGTAGGCCATTAGGAACTGGGCCCACCCCACAGGGCTATTCCTAAGGCCTTCCTGCCCTTGCCCCACATGTGCCTCGCAACATGGCCGCCCCCACGTATCCCCACTTGTGTAGAACGTGGTGCCATGCATTTGCTTATTAAAAGGCTAGGGTGAGAGGTCCAGCTTTCTCACGGGCTACATAAATGACATGCCTAGTCAAACCAATCCCCTGAGCCCTATGCAAATCAAACATAGCCTCCTCCAGTCTCTGTGTATTTACCTGGCTGATATCCATGGCAAGTGGCGACTTCCTCTTTCGGTTTTGGAACCTCCCTCCCTCTGTCTCTGTAAGGGGGGGGAGCCTCTTCCTCCTGCCTTTCTCTTTTCTTGCATGTTAAACTGTCTGCTCCTCAAAAACCACTCCACATGTGTCCATGTCGTTTTATCTAAGCCAGCATGAGGACCAAGAACCCTGGTGTTCCTCCACTCATCAAAGCCATATCATTTGGACCCTACCCTTTGACAAAGATTATTCAAGTGAGTAAACTTTAGTCAGGGCTCCTGAACCTTCTACTGGGCCCACCTGTGAATGCCTTATAAAATCCAGTGTTAGCAAACCACTCCCAGCCTTCAATACTTGATCACTCTCCATATCTGTCAGGTTTCTGTCCTCCACCATTCCCTAGGTGACATCTGATCACGCTGGTGTCTTTGGCAAGAATCTCGTTAGGTTGGTTTAGCCAGAATCACCTCTTACCCCTGATATTTGCTCTTAGTAATTTTCTGTCCACTGCCCCACACCGAGCTCCTTGGCTATAGATTCCCACTTGCCTGTAGTGTATTTGGAGTTGATCCCAATCTCTTTCTAACTACAAATTGCCTTGCAGATGTGCCCATACCTGTCTCCATGGTCCTGAAGAAAGTCAGCCTTACTGTGCTTTAACAAGTGTCATTAAATAGTTTTTTCTTTAGCGTCTCCCTTTTATTCTTTTATCATTATCCAGAATCTAAAGACCATACATCATGCTATCTGATGCCTTTCAGGGAAGTACAACATGTGATTTCATGCATTAAGATGCTGAATTTCTTTTGTACCCCCCGAAAATCTACAAGCATCTCTTTTCCTTTGTAATTTTATATAACTCAGAAGGAAATAAAATTGCCAGGGCTACTGACCCCTAACTGATGGCCAGAATGTGTTCAGCGGCATCTTATTGGAGCTTACTCCCATCTTGTCAGAGCCATTTCAAAAGTATATAGTGTTTTTGTCTCTCCACATTGTTTCCCTTTGGTCACTTGTGGATTTTGGTGAAATAACCAGGACTGGCCACAGCCAGTCTTACCATTTCAGATCAGAGGACTCCCAAGGCAGGGAGCTGTGGTTAGAATATGGGAGTGGTAGTTCTTCCTGTAGCCTCCTAACCTGTTTCTCCACCTTGTATGTTTTTATGGTTTTGGAGAATACCATAAACAAAGAGCAATTTTTTTTTAAGTAAAGGTCTCGCTCTGTTGCCCAGGCTAGAGTACAGTGGTGCAATCACAGCTCACTGCAGCCTTGACCTCCCAAGCTCAAGCAGTCCCCACCTCAGCCTCCCAAAATGCTGATATTGCAGGCATGAGCCACTGCGCCCAGCCCAAAGAGCAAATTTAATCCTCCAAGCGTCACCTTCGCCTTATCACTAAGAAGTCAGTGCTGCCCATTGCCCAAGCATGGCCCCCTTCAGCCCACCTCCTGAGCATTCTGTGCTGACCCCACACAGTCTGGCTGTGAATGCCTCTCCAGCCTCATCTGCCATGTCACATCTCCTCAACCAGGTACCCTGTGTGTCAGCCTCTCCATGTCACTGACTCTTCTCCTCAAAATTTTGCATTTCCTTTTCACCTAGTTACTCTTGCTGATAGTCTTCCATTCCCTTTCAGCATCTTACAATTCTGTTTACCACCCAAGGCCCAGCTCAAATGCTACACTCTCCATGGACCCTGTTCTAATCCCCGTGGTCAGAATTAATCACTTGTACTGTGGTGTGGATGTAAGAATTCATCTTCTATGTGTGTATGGCAATTTTCAGGCTGTTCCGCGTGCTGTAGTTATTTGTTCACATTTCTGTTCTCTTAGCCAAGGCTTCTGCTTTTGTTTGCTTTCTTCAATCTTGTATTTTCCATTTTGTGCACAGTGCCTTTCATTTATTCTTCACCAGATACTTACTGAGCAGTGCTATGGGTGAGGTATTGTTTTAGAGACTGGGAATAGAGCAAGGAGCAAAAGGTGAAAATCCCTTCTCTCATGGAGCTTGCAATTAGTGAAAGAAGAAAGCCTGGGAGTGAAATAGATACAATGTAATACTAGGTGCTATAGAGACAAATATAGCAGGGTGGCACAGGGAATTCTAGGGGTGAGGGAATTTTCGATGGGATGCTCAGGAAAGGCCTCGTCAAAAAGGTACCATTTTGGCCAGACTTGTGGTGAGGGAGCAGCCATGTGTCTTTCTGGCAGGAAGAGCACTACAAGAGACGGTACCGCACATGTGTGGCCTGTGCAGGGAGGTGTCTGGTGTGTTGGAGGAATGCAAGGAGACTGGAACAGTTGGAGCCAGGGGCAAGTAGTGGATAAAGTCAGAGAGGAAGGGACAGGTGCTCTGAGGTAGGGGCTTAGCCAGTTTTTGTGTTTGTTTTGTTTATTATTTTTAGAGACAGGGTCTCACTTTGTCACCCAGGCTGGAGTGCAGTGGTATGATCATAGTGCTCATTGTAACCTCAATTACCTGGGCTCAGGGCTCTTTCTGAGTAGATAGGACGACAGGCACCTGCCACCACAGGTAGCAATTTCTTGGTTTCTTTGTACAAACGGAGTCTTGTGATGTTGCCTAGGCTGGTGTTGAACTCTTGCCTTAAGCAATCCACCCACCTCCGTGCTGGGATAACAGGCATGAACCACCATGCCCAGCCTTAGCAGGTTATTGAGCTAAAGGATGACACAATCTGATCAGTGTTATAATAGTATCTGCCTGGCTGCTGTAGCAAGGCGTGGTTCAGTTTGAACTCTTATTTTGGCTCAGGATTC
Organism: Plecturocebus donacophilus; assembly: GCA_004027715.1. Taxonomy (NCBI): domain Eukaryota; kingdom Metazoa; phylum Chordata; class Mammalia; order Primates; family Pitheciidae; genus Plecturocebus; species Plecturocebus donacophilus. Next base: position 55,361 of record PVKP010002201.1, read on the forward strand.
TGGGCACATTGAATGTGGGGTGTGGGAGAAATTGAGGTATCTAAGATGATCCCAAGGCTTTTGGCCTGAGAAGGAGGAAGGATGGAGCCACCATTCATGGAGCAGGGCAGACTGCAGACAAAGCAGGTTTGGGGGCAAGGTCGAGAGGACACCTGTGAGTGCTGACGTAGAAAGGTGTCCACATTGCATGGTTAAGTAAAAAATGCCACACTTACACATATGTTGGGGGGAGCCTGGGAGGATGTATATTGAACCATTAACAGTTAACTGTTTTGGGCATGGCACTACTGGGTGTTTTTACTTTCCAATTTTCAATTGCATGTCAATATAATTCACAAGTCCAGATGATATAAAGATAACAAAAATCCCTACGACCGGTCTACCCAGGTCCACCGTCTAAGCCCTCAGTGTGACAGGTTTCTTTCGTCATTCACTGGAAGATGCACAAACTGCAGACCGCCTCTCAATGCCAAATTTATAACACTGTTTTCTAAACCAGAATAGAAGTGTAAGGTAGACCCGCTTATCAGCAGTTTCACTTTCCACAGTTTCAGTTACTCATAGTCAACTAAGGTCCAAAGATATTCAGATATTTTGAAATAGATAGGGAGGAGCACATTCACATAGCTTTTATTACAGCATATTATTATAGTTGTTCTATTTTATTATTTTATTATTGTTGTCACTCTCTTACTGTGCCTAATTTATAAATTAAACTTTATCATATGCATGTATGTATAGAAAAAACATCATGGCTGAGTGCAGTGGCTCATGCCTGTAATCCCAGCACTTTGGGAAGCCAAGGCAGGTGGATCACTTGAGGTCAGAAGTTTGAGACCAGCCTGGCTAACATGGTGAAACCCCATCTCTATTCAAAATACAAAAGTTAGCTGGGCGTTGTGGCAGGTGCCTGTAATCCCAGCTACTTGGGGAGGCTGAGGCAGGAGAATCGCTTTAACCTGGGAGGTGGAGGTTGCAGTGAGCTGACATCGTGCCATTGCACTCCAGCCTCAGCAACAGAGTAAGACCCCATCTCAAAAAAAAAAAAAAGAAAGAAAGAAGGAAAAAACATTGTATATATAGAGTTTGTTACTATCTGAGATTTCAGGCATCTCCTGGGGGTCATGGAATGTGTGTGTCCCTTGTGGGTAAGGGGGCACTACTGCATTCACCATGGGGATAAAGCAACGGTACCCGTTTGCTTAGGAAAATCCTTTCTGGTGGGTAACTCTGTTCAGAAAACAATACTGTAGGCCAAAAGGTGACATAACAAATATAGATTTACAACAAAAGAAGTGAGGATATTTCTGTCAAGCAGGTTTGGCAGATTGCTGTTCTTTACTGTCAGGTTGTTTCTTTCCAGAAGACTAACACTCGTCCTCCGAATCCAAGCAGCTTTCTCCCCTGTATGGCATTGTTGAGACACGCTGAGAATGCTAATGGTTCAACTGCTTCAGTCAATGACGCTGCCCTTAATTCACCCCGGGCAAGGAGCAATTCAAGATATTAGGGGGAGTATAACTGATTTGAGAATCCAAATAATATGCTATAAATAGTTATTGAAGGACGAGAACAAGTTATCTAATAACTGATGGGCTATTTCTAAAAGAAGAATATTCTCTCAATCCATTTTTTTTGCTCTACCAAGTACTGTGGAGCTGCTTTAAAGGTGAATTAGTCAGGTTCCATTGCTAGGAAGGGAGTGGGGCAAGCAGGTGGCAAGTTTTGAAAGGTACAGCAGTGTCCACTGTCTAGAAACGGGGCAGCCAAACCCCAGTGGTCTAGGAATGGCAAAGGGAACCAAAGGAAAACCCCTCGTATGTCTCAGGGGATGACCCCCACCTCCATCCTGCGCCACCCTCCCACCTAGGAGAGGAAAACGGTGTCAACGTATGATCCGCTTCAGAGAAGCAGAGGCGGCTGAAGAAGGGAGGTGACGTACAAGCTGTAAAGGGATGGCTGGAAGAAGACTGCCCTGTAGAGGTAACCCAGGACCAAAGCCCAGTGCACCCTGGGTCTGGTGAGCAACACTGGAGCCTTTGGAGAGCTGCTGAGGAGCACGGTGGCCAGGGGCCAGGGCATGCAGCAGCTCATACCGGTTACTCCTTTTTTTTTTCTTTTTTGAGACGGAGTCTCGCTCTGTCACCCAGGCTGGAGTGCAGTGGCACCATCTCGGCTCACTGCAACCTCCGCCTCCCAGGTTCAAGAGATTCTCCTGCCTCAGTCTCCTGAGTAGCTGGGATTACAAGTGCCCACCACTATGCCTGGCTAATTTTTGTAGTTTTAGTAGAGATGGGTTTTTTACCATGTTGGCCAGGCTGGTCTTGAACTCCTGACCTCAGGTGATTAGCCCACCTCGGCCTCCTAAAGTGCTGCGATTACAAGCATGAGCCACCACGCCCAGCCTGGTCACTACTTTCTGAGGATGTTTGCTAGTCTCTGCAAGGAGAGTTGGGAAACATCAGTCCTCTTAGCAGTACCCTTGCAAGTTGTTAGAATATGTTATTGCTCTACGTGCTTCATTTCCTGGGTTATCTATGGAGCCACTTTTGCTGATGATGTATAGTCAGAGTTTTCCAGAGAAGCAGAATCAATAGGATATATAGAGATATGTAAGAAATTTATTATGAGAATTGGCTTAGGCAATTATGAAGAGAAGAAGTCCCATGATGTGCAATCTGCAAGCTAGAGACCTTGTAAAGCTGGTGTTATAATCCAGTCCAAGTCTGAAGGCCTGAGAGCAAGGGGAGCTGATGGTGTAACCCTCAGTCTGAGGCTGAAGGCCTCAGAGCCTGGGAGGGGTGCAGGTATGTGTCTGGAGTCCCAAGGCTGAGACTGGAGTTCCGATGTCCAAGGGCAGTAGAAGATGGGTGTTCCAGCACAAGAAAAGAGAGAGTTCATCCCTCCTCTGCCTTTTTGTTCTATCAGGGTCCTCAATGGATTGGGTAATGCCTTCGCACATTGGTAAGGGCGAGTTTTCTTTACTCAGTCTACCAATTCAAATGCTAATTTCTTCCAGAAACATCCTGACAAGCACACTCAGGAATAATGTTTTACCAGATACCTGGGCAGTCTTTAGACCAATCAAGTTGACACCTAAAATTAACCTTCACAGTGCTAGTCCTGATTTTGCTCCTATTTCTGAGGACACATATCCTGTAACCTTATAAGTGCTTAAAATAAACGTGAAATGACTTCACTGGTGGGAAATGAGAGAGGATTTGAGGAAGATAGAGAAGGTTATCATACAAGATCTGTTTCAGGTTGGTTTTTGTAAGGGTACTGTAGGAAGTGAGAACCTGCATTGGGTCACCTTTCACTAGGTGTATGAAGCACCAACAGGCTTTGGAAGGACAGGCATGAGGCAGCTAACTGCATTTTACAAGTCTCTGTTCTCGCTGTTTTTCATTCTGGTGATGTAGTGGCCCTAAGTGTTCTGGGGAGTTTGGGTTCTGAGTTGTTGATTAGTTCTTCTGGCCATGGGAAGGATGCAGGATGTTGTACAACCTTTCCCAACATCAGTCTGAACTCCAACAAGCAAGCTACGATCTGGTATATTTCATGTGTGTTTTGTCCTTCCAAAGAAGTCATCAGCGTAAAGTAATTTCTAAGAGACTATTTGAAGAATTTGTTTCTTCTGCTTCACCAAGAGGACATTGAAAGCATACCCTACATTGTCTGTCAGGTTTCTCCTTGAGTTCCTAAGCAGTCATTTCCCAGCTAGAATAAATATGCAGTTTTACCTTCTTTTCCTGGACCACAATTGGGATGGCCATCAGTGGTATTGAGAGAACCATTTATAACAATAGCTTCCTATTATTGAATGTTTGCCAAGTGCTTATAAAACAGTCTTGTGTTAAACTCCCTTCATCTTCACCGCAGCCCTTATGTTCCCCATTTTATAGATGAGAAAATTGAGGCTTAAAGAAGTTTAAGCAATTTGTACAGCATCACCCAGCTACTAAATGGCAGAGCCTGGATTTGAAACCAGAGAATCTGAATCCAGGATATGTGTTCATGCTTCCTGCTCTGTTCTGATTTCCCATTAGAATGGAGCATGGAAAAATGATCATTTTGACTGTCACCCTGGCATAACACATCCCCTGAGCAGCTGCCAGCTTGTTTGAGGAGGAGATCCAAGTTTAATGTTTGGGACTTGATGGTCACATGCATTTGCCTAGCATTTCTCAGTCTGTTTGTTCTACCATTAGCCACATAAGATTCAACCTGAAACTGCTTCTCAGGTCCCCATCTCTTGAACTTCCTGGGCCTGCCTGTCCTCGGGGGATCTGTGTGGTGCATTTCTTGTTGTGCTCTGGTTTGCTTCATGTTTGGTTGTTTCTCTTCACTGAACCAGGCCTGAGGTGTTGAAGTCAGAGCCTAGCAAGGAGAGCCAGCATTGTGAAAGCTCACTGTTTGTTTTGGCTCTTGGAGCTGTGACTATGGGCCAGAAAGAGGGTTACTGTGATGCTGTTTCAAAGCTGTAGGGGCTTCCAGGCACAAGGATCTCGTTTCCAATTAGCTTGTGGTCAGGCTGCTGTACAGATTTGGCTTTTTTGTTTGTTTTTGTTTTGCCTTAGGGATAGGAAGGCACATGAAATCACTTCATGTGGCTGAAGGTCTAGAAGAGATTCTTTAGAACTGCTGAGTCAGCCACGTTGGTAGTAATCACCTCACTGTCATTTGTAATGTCATGTTACCCAGCCATTAGTCATGTTACCCAGCCATTCCTATACTCAGGGTGCTATGCTGAGTATTCATTTGATTCAGGAGCTATAAAATACAGTGAAATCTTTAAGGAAAACATAGTGTGGATATTTATAAAACCTTTCTAAAAATTACATATGTCAAAGATGGGCCACTGCTAAGTAAGAACCCATTCCCTGGCCTTTTTACTTCCTGTGCTGAGGGGAACCACCTAGTCACTTAGAACTCTTGGGTATCACTGGATTCACCAGAGTAGGGTTCTGTTAAGTTACTGTCACTTCAGAATCAATGTACCTCTCAAGTAGCTAATGGACAGAGTGATTTTGTCATTTTTATTGGTAATAGGGTGAGACATCAGGTGAAGTGTTTGGGCTTCAATTTACAGAGTATCTGAATGTATTATTAGCTAGAGTGAAAGGTTCAGCTGGTCTAACAACAATTAGGCAACAATAATGTGGCTTAAAAATGAAGTTTGTTTTTCACATAACATTCCAGGGTGGCTATTTCATATTAGTGAGGGGAGAAGGGGCTCATGACAGCTAGGCCGTCTGCAGCATAGCTCCTGTCTTTGGTCATCATATCTCAGTTCATAGGAAATGAGTATGTGCCAGGCGGGCTTACATCCACTGGAAAGAAATAATTCATGTGGCTACTTCACAGTGCAGATGAAGATGGGGAAAGTCATGTAGTTAGGCAGCCATGTGCTTAGGTATTCTTCTGACACAGTGGAAGGAGAGAACAATGGATATTCATAGACAGCTGGCCGTCTTTGCTGGAGTCAGTGCCTCTGAACACCAAGAATCAGTAAACGCCCTAATTTCTACACACACAACACACTTGCTTCACCCCAAGGGAGACAAACCAAAGGCCCATCCAGTAAATGCACCACCTGACAGTCTGTGGTCTCTAGGTAACACATGATTCTTTGCATCATGTTCCAACATGGTTCCTGATGGTCTTGCAACCTATGAACTAAAAGGCAAGTTATCTCCCCTTCTGCACTCATACTCATACTCAATATACCACGGTAGAACAGGGAACAGAAAACCCCCCCTCTGGAAATTAAAACTCTCACTGGAAAAAGAGGAGGAGGAAATGCACACAGCAGCGCCTGGTTTATAGCAGGACTAGGATTCTGCAGCAGGCAATGGGAAGGCCCCCCTGCCCCAGCAGAAGAGAAGCTTTCCTGAGTAGACTCTGGTTCTGCTCTTCAGGAGAGCCCTTGCTCATGCTCTTGGTGTCCCTTGGCCTTGCTCTCGGGGAAGGGGCTTCTCTGTGTTCAGTTTCCTCCTTGGCCAAATCTGAAGTGAGTGCTAGGGATATGCCCCTCTTGGTGGCTGTTCAGCTCTTGCAGCCCACTGCCTGCTGGTGCAAATGTGGAGGTGTGAGGGTGCAACAGTCCTTTTATTGGCTTGGCTGTGGTCCCTTTGCTAATGCAGTTCAGGAACTCAGAACTTGCAGCCAATTCACATGCCAGCCTTCTCTCCCAGCCTTCTTTCCAAGACATGGGCCATATCTGCCCTCTTTATTTCTTTGTTTCCGTGCTCTCCGTGTTTTCCTCTCACAATGTGGTGGCAGCTATACGGAGCCCTCTGAGACAGCAGACTTGGGAGGGAAGGCAAAAGCCCTTATTTTCATCTCTAGTCTCTTTCTGTTTAAGGCATAGAAGTCATTGGCTTTTCCAACCCTTCAAGACACCAAAATTCTAAAACCTCTTCCTCTTCTTTTGTATCTCTCTTTGCAAATCAGTCTGGGTAGAGGCTCGACAGAAATGTGATCTGCTTTCCAAGTTAAGTCAGGTGACAGGTTGTTTGTTTGTTTGTTTTAAGGTCAACAGACTTTGTTGGCACAGATCAGATTTTAGTCACACATTTTCCTTATGACTATCTTTTTTAATATTTTTTTTATTGTGGTAAAATATCATGACATAGAATTTACCTTTTTTTTTTGAGACAGAGTTTTGCTCTGTCACCAGGCTGGAGTGCAGTGGTGCGCTCTTGGCTCACTGCAACCTCCAACTCCTGGGTTCAAGTGATTCTCCTGCCTCAGCCTCCAGAGTAGCTGGGACTACAGGTACGCGCCACCATAACCAGCTAATTTTTGTCTTTTTAGTAGAGACAGGATTTCACCATGTTGGCCAAGATGGTCTCAATCTCCTGACCTCATGATCCACCCACCTCAGCCTCCCAAAGTGCTGGGATTACAGTCATGAACCACCGTGCCTGGCCAAAGTTTACCATTTTAAAGTGTGCAGTTCAGTGGCAAAACTGAAACTCTATTCCATTTAAACAATAACTCCTCTTTCCCACTGTTCCCTCATCCCCTGGCAGCCACCATTCCACTTTTGCTTCTGTGAATTTCACTACTTTGTGTCTGCCTTACTTATTTCACTTAGCACAATGATTTCAAGGTTAATATATAATTTAGCATGTATCAGAATTTCCTTCCTTTTTAAGGCTGACTAATATTCCATTGATGGCTAGACTACATTTTATTAATCCAGTCATCAGTTGATAAGCACTTGTTTCCACCTTTTGTGAATAATGTTTCCAGCTATTGTGAATAATGCTGCTATGAACATGGGTATATAAATATCTGGTCAAGTCCCTGCTTCCAATTTGCGTGGTTATATACACAGAAGTAGAATTTATGGATCATATGGTCATTTCTATTTTTAACTTTTTGAGGAACTACCATACCATTTTCCAACAGCTGTACCATTTTATATTCCCAGCAACAGTGCACAAGGGTTCTAATTTCTCCACATCCTTGCCAATACTTGTTACCTTCTTTTCCATTTTTTTTAAAATTATTATACTTTAAGTTCTGAGAAACGTGCAGACCATGCAGGTTTGTTACATAGGTATACACATGCCATGGTGGTTTGCTGCACCCATCAATCTGTCATCTACATTAGGTTTTCTCCTAATGCTATCCCTCCTGTAGCCCCTCATCCCCCGACAGGCCCCGGTGTGTGATGTTCTCCTCCCTGTGTTCATGTGTTCTCATTGTTCAGTTCCCACTTATGAGTGAGAACATGCAGTCTTTGGTTTTTTGTTCCTGTGTTAGTTTGCTGAGAATAATGGTTTCCAGCTTTATCTATGTCCCTGCAAAGGACATGAACTCATCCTTTTTATGGGCGCATAGTATTCCAAGGCATATATGTGGGTTTGTCACAAGTAGCTCTTATTATTTTGAGATACATTCCATCAATACCTAATTTATTGAGCGTTTTTAGCATGAAGGGGTGTTGAATTTTATCGAAGGCCTTTTCTGCATCTACTGAGATAATCATGTGATTTTTGCATTGGTTCAGTTTATGTGATGGATTACACTTACTGATTTATATATGTTGAACCAGCCTTGCATCCCAGGGATGAAGCCAACTTGATCATGGTGGATAAGCTTTTTGATGTGCTGCTGGATTTGCTTTGCCAGTATTTTATTAAGGATTTTTACATTGATGTTCATCAGGGATATTGGCCTGCAATTTTCCTTTTTTGTTGTGTCTCTGCCAGGTTTTGGTATCACAATGATGCTGGCCTCCTAAAATGAGTTAGGGAGGAGTCCTTACCGTCTTTTTCTATTGTTTGGAATATTTTCAGAAGGAATGGTAGCAGCTCCTCTTTGTACCTCTGGTGGAATTCAGCCATGAATCCATCTGGTCCTGGGCTTTTTTTTGGTTGGTAGGCTATTAATTACTGCCTCAATTTCAGAACTTGTTATTGATGTATTCAGGGATTCAATTTCTTCCTGGTTTAGCCTTAGGAGGGTGTATGTGTCCAGGAATTTATCTATTTCTTCTAGATTTTCTAGTTTATTTGCATAGAGGTATTTACAGTGTTCTCTGATGGTAGTTTGCATTTCTGTAGGATCAGTGGTGATATCCCCTTTATCATCTTTTATTGTGTCTATTGGATTCTTCTCTCTTTTCTTCATTAGTCTATCGGTCTATCTATTCTGTTAATCTTTTCAAAAAGCAGCTTCTGGATTCATTGATTTTTTGAAGGGCTTTTCGTGTCTCTATCTCCTTCAGTTCTGCTTTGATCTTAGTTATTTCTTGTCTTCTGCTACCTTTTGAATTTGTTTGCTCTTGCTTCTCTAGTTCTTTTAATTGTAATGTTAGGGTGTTGATTTTAGATCTTTCCTGCTTTTTCCTATGGGCATTTATTACTATAAATTTTCCTCTATTTCTCCCTGCCTTTTTTTTTTCTTTCCATTTGCTTGGTAAATATTCCTCCTTCTCTTTATTTTGACCTATGTGTGTCTTTGCATGTGAGATGGGTCTCCTGAATACAGCACACTGATGGATCTTGACTCTTTATCCAATTTGCCAGTCTTTGTCTTTTATTTTGGGCATTTAGCCCCTTTACATTTAAGGTTAATATTGTTATGTGTGAATTTGATCCTGTCATTATGATGCTAGCTGGTTATTTTGCCCACTAGTTGATGCAGTTTCTTCATAGTGTCAGTGGTCTTTACAATTTGGTATGTTTTTGCAGTGGCTGGTACTGGTATTTCCTTTCCATATTTAGTGCTTCCTTCAGGAGCTCTTGTAAGGCAGGCCTGGTGGTGACAAAATCTCTCAGCATTTGCTTGTCTATAAAGGATTTTATTTCTCCTTCACTTATGAAGCTTAGTTTGTCTAGATATGAAATTCTGGGTTGAAGATTCTTTTCTTTAAAAGTGTTGAATATTGGCCTCCACTCTCATGTGGCTCGTAGTGTTTCTGCAGAGAGATCCGCTGTTACTCTGATGGGCTTCCCTTTGTGGGTAACCCAGCCTTTCTGTCTGGCTGCCCTAAAAATTTTTGCTTCATTTCAACCTTAGTCAATCTGATGACTATGTGCCTTGGAGTTGCTCTTCTCAAGGAGTATCTTTGTGGTGTTCTCTGTATTTCCTGAATTTGAATGTTGGCCTGTCCTGCTAGGTTGGGGGAGTTCTCTTGGATAATATCCTGAAGAGTGTTTTCCAACTTGGTTCCATTCTCCCCATCACTTTCAGGTACACTAATCAAATGTAGATTTGGTCTTTTCACATAGTCCCATATTTCTTGGAGGCTTTGTTCCTTTTCATTCTTTTTTCTCTAATTTTGTCTTCACACTTTATTTCATTAAGTTGATCTTTAATCTATGATATTCTTTCTTCTGCTTGATTGATTCGGCTGTTGATACTTGTGTATGCTTCACAAAGTTCTCAGGCTGTGTTTTTCAGTTCCATCAGGTCATTTATGTTCTTCTCTAAACTGGGTATTCCTCTAACCTTTTTCAAGATTCTTAGCTTCCTTGCGTTGAGTTAGAACATGCTCCTTTAGCCCAGAGGAGTTTGTTATACCTACCTTCTGAAGCCTATTTCTGTCAATTCTTCAGACTCATTTCCATCCAATTTTGTTTCCTTGCTGGTGAAGAGTTCTGATCCTTTGGAGGAGAAGAGGCATTCTGGTTTTTGGAATTTTGAAACTTTTTGTGCTGGTTTTTCCTCATCTTCATGGATTTACATACCTTTGGTCTTTTATGTTGGTGACCTTCGGATGGGGTTTTTGTGTGGACATCTTTTCTGTTGATGTTGATGCTATGACTTTCTGTTTGTTAGTTTTCCTTCTAACACTCAGGACCCTCTGCTTCAGGTCTGCCAGAGTGTGCTGGAGGTCCACTCCAGACCCTGTTTACCTGGGTGTCACCAGCAGAGACTGCAGAACAGCAAAGGTTGATGCCTGTTCCTTCCTCTGGAAGCTTCATCCCTGAGGGGCACCTGTCAGATGCCAGCCAGGGCTCTCCTGTATGAAGTGCCTGTCAACCCCTGCTGGGAGGTGTCTTCCTGTCAGGAGGCATGGGGGTCAGGGACCCACTTCAGGAGGCAGTATGTCCTTTAGCAGATCTCAAGCACTGTGCTGGGAGATTCACTGCTCTCTTCAGAGCTGGCATGCAGGAACATTTCAGTCTGCTGAAGCTGCACCCACAGCCGACCCAGGTGTTCTATCCCCCCAGGTGTTCTATCCCAGGGAGATGAGAGTTTTACCTATAAGCCCCTGACTGGATCTGCTGCCTTTCTTTCAGAGATGCCCTGCCCAGAGAGAACTTTTTGTTTTTTGATAATAGCTATCCTAATGGGTGAGGTGGTACTTCATCTTTTTTGAAGTGCCTTTTTAAACTTTTAAAATTTTGGTGAAATATATATAACAAAAACTTTTATTGTGACCACTGCTAAGGGTAAAATTCAGTGGCATTAATTATATTCACAGTGTTGTACAACCATCACTACTCTGTCTCTAAAACTTTTTCATTATTCCATTGATGAAAATTTTAAGTGAATTTTAGACATTATGACAATTGGCTGCTAAATACTTTAGTATACTCCTCTAGAAAATAGACATTTTCCTGTATAATACAATACCATTATCATATGAGCCTTCACTCCTTTTCCATTGGAGAGAACTTACTCACAGACCTCATTGAACTTACTGCAAAGGAGGCTGCTAAGTATAAGGTAGGTGAGCAGCCACTTGCCAAATTATAATGGAAGGAGAGAGAGTGGATTTTGGTGCTCTACCACTCTATGGTAATAAAGCAATAATGACTTTTAATTGATTCACATGACAAGTTTGGAAGTGGGTGATATTGAGCATTTGGGGTATTAACAAGGACTCAGTTCTTCCCATCATCCAATCTGCCATTCTCAGTATGTTGACTTTGCGTCCTCATGTTTTTTTGTCTTGTGGTTACATTATGGCTGCTGTAGCACTAGGTACCATATTTTTACTAAAGCATCCCAAGTGGGAGAGAAGTAGGATGGGCAGAAAAGAAACAATCCTCTGTCAGGGATGCCCTTCCCATTTGTTACTCAGTAGACTTCCCTTGCATCTCATGGGCCAGGTTCAAAGGAGTCTGGAAAGGTACTTTTTAAAGGAAAATGAGATCACTATGATTAGCTTAACAACTCATGACCTATAGCCTTGGGCTGAGTACGTTGCTGTCCCTAATAAAATTAGATTTCTATTAGCTAAGAAAAAGAGGAGAAATGACTGTTGGATTGGCAGTTACATCTGCCACATGTGGGCAATATTTTTATTATTATTAAAGATATAACTGGACTCTGAAGAGGATCTTGACATAGAAACTCTTAAGACGATATTATTGAATTAACGTGCTTATAGAAGAGAATTCCTTCTGGAATTATTCTGTCAATAGTTTGGGGACAGGCCAGGCGTGGTGGCTCACACCTATAATCTTAACATTTTAGGAGGCCTAGGCGGGTGAATCACTTAAGCCCAGAAGTTCAAGACCATCCTGGGCAATATGATGAGACTCTGTCTCTACAAAAAATATAAAAATTAGCTGGGCATAGTGGCACACACCTGTAGTCCCACCTACTTAGGAAGCTGAAGTGGGAGGATCACCTGAGCCTGGGGAGATTGAGGCTGCAGTGAGCTGTGATCGTACCACTGCACACCAGCCTGAGTGACAGAGAGAGACCCTATCTAAAAAAAAAAAAAAAAAAAAAAAAAAAAAAAAAAAAAAAAAAAAAAAAAAAAAAAAAAAAAAAAAAAAAACTAGTGTTGGGACAATATGCTCCATCAATTTCTGAGAAAAAGAATCTTTAGGTCACTGGCATGAAAGGATCCCTATAGTCATCTTCAGCTGAATGAAGGTGATTGATTTTAGAAATCAAGACAGCATTGGAGAAAAACTAGTTGTCATTGGTTTTACTTAGGAATCATCATATTCTTTTGGGAATGGTAATGTTTAATAGAAATTCTTTACTACATATTGTTTCTTGCCAGCACTCATGAAAAATGTGGGAACAGGGATATTGACCTCATTGATTGAATAATATTGTTTATATCTGCTGATGGAAGGAAGTCATATACTCTTAAAGTGACACCAGATCACCTGACTATTATGCCTTCCCAAGCTTAGGATTCCATGAAAACACAATTTTGTTAGCAGAACAAGTGTGACATTTGTTGGTTGTATTGCATATCTCTCCAGGCTGATTTATATCTGAGAGCCTGCAAACATTTTAGGGGAAAAACAAAATAAACAGTCCTCATCATTACCCCTTATAATTACAAGTGAATAATAAGATAATACGAGCCCTTCACACTTGCCCATGACACAAAAGAAAAGTAAGATTTTCAGGTGGTTAAAAACAAACCAAGGATGGTTCACGGGCACTGCGACCGTCGTGGCCATGAGGGGGTGACTTCTTTATCATTTCTGCTTCCTTCCAGCTGGCCCTGACAGAAGAATGAAAAATTACTGTAGCAGGGGGCTCATTCCCTGATAAATTACAAGATGAAAAAAGATAACCAAAGACCCCCAACAGCATTTTCAGTGTAATACAGTTAACATTTATTGAAATGCTGGCTGTATGCCAGGCACTGTTCTGAGTGCTTTAAACATTTTCAATCCTCATAAAAACCCTCTAAGGTAGATACCATTATTTTTTCCACTATGCTGATATGGAAGCCGAGGCACAGAGAAGACTTAACCAAGGATGCACAACTAATACGAGGCAGAGCTGAGATTCCAGGCCCTGCTCACCCAGCTCCAGGGTCTGTGAACTATAGCTGCCTCTCTCCATTGCCCCAGGCAGGACAAAGTTCTTCTATTTATAATAAGCAAGTCCTTTCCAGTCCTTGAAAATATGAACGTTCATGACACTTCACAGTCATTGTTGTAAGTGGTTCTCACTAATAAAGTTCTTTAGCTGTAAATGAAGATTGGGCTTTACTTTTCCATTTGTAGCTTCCATTTCCATTTGTGGCTTGACAGAATAGAAAGTTTGTCTTCCAGGATTAGCATGGGTAATGGGATGCTATGTTCTTTCACTTGTAGCTTCAGTAGCTAACACTGTACAAACTCTCTGTTTTGAATTTGAAGATAGAAGTATGAATAATCATGTGACTTTGACTTTATTTATTTATTTTTTGAGAAAGAGTCTTGCTCTGTCATCCAGGCTGGAGTGAAGTGGAGTGATCTTGGCTTACTGCAACCTCTGCCTCCTGGGCTCAAGCAATTCTCTTGCCTTAGCCTCCCAAGTAGCTGGGACTATAGGTGCACGCCACCACACCCAGCTAATTTTTGTATTTTTACTGGAGACGGGTTTCACCATGTTGGCCAGGCTGATCTCGAACTCCTGACCTCAGATGTTCTGCCTACCTGAGCCTCCCAAAGTGCTGGGATTTCAAGTGAGCCACCCCTCCCTGCTATAACTTTGACTTTATAAAGACCCCCTTTTCTAGCCAACTAAAGGAGTTAGAGTCTTAGATAATAAACTAACCTGGGTTTATAGTAACATTCTGTTCACTTCCACAAAAATTGTACATTTTCAAATGGCCAGGTGTTCTCTTGGATATTTGCAGCTTTAAGACTTCCAGAGCAACAAAAATGTCAACAGTAGGAGCCTCTGCAGACCTCGAGCTACAGGTCATTTTCTCTCAGAGGAAAAAAGAAAACTACAGGGATGCCAGGTCACAAAGGGAGTGGTAGAAGATGGGGATTTTCATCAAAATCATCAAAACAGTGTTGACGAGCCCCACTGTGCAGTCTCACTCACACCACAGATTGAGTAAAAGAGAGTGAAGATAACTCAGACTCAGGGAGTGACATTTATTGGAAGAAAAGAACATGTGACAGAAATATACAGAGAGTTTGCAGTATTGGCTCTCAAGGAAGATTTGACCATCTGGATAACAGCTTTGCAAATCATTTGGATAAATGATACCATTCGGAGGAGAGTCTTCCAAAGCAAATCTAAATGCCAGAACCCTTTCAAGAAGGTTTATGCAAATTCTGGCTCGTTTCCTCCGTTTGTTACAAGCTCATGAGGTGACGTTGTCCTAGATATAATTAACCATTTAGGACATGGGAAGAATTATCTTTAATTTTTTTACTGTGAAGTATTATTGGAAGATTAATGTCAATAGAGTAAATATTATGTAGAATAACAAAGAAGTAGAGGCTGGGCTCGGTGGCTCACACCTATAATCCCAGCACTTTGGGAGGCCAAGGCAGGCTGATCACCTGAGGTCGGGAATTTGAGACCAGCCAGGCCAACATGGTGAAACCCCGTCTCTACTAAAAACACAAAAATTAACTGGGTGTGGTGGCGGGTGACTGTAATCCCAGCTACTTGGGAGGCTGAGGTGGGAGAATCACTTGAACGCAGGAGGCAGAGTTTATAGTGAGCCGAGATCACACCCCTGCATTCCAGCCTGGGCGACAGAATGAGACTCCATCTCAAAAAACAAAAAAAAGAAAAAAGAAAAAAGAAAAAAAGAAGTACAATTAGGAATATAAAGATACAGCAAGCCAGGTGTGGTGGTACGTGGCTGTAGTCCCAGCTACTAGGGAGGCTCAAGTGGGAGGAGCTCTTGAACCCAAGAGTTTGAATTCAGCCTGGACAACATAGTGAGATGGATCGCTTTAAAAAAAAAAAAAAAGGCAAAGATAAAACTATTTTACGAGTGTGGAGTATTCCTTCCTTCTCCCCCTCCTTCTTTAAAGAGGCAAGGGGAAACTACTTTTCTAACTGGGAGGAATCTTACTGATTTAGCTCAGGGAAAGAGTGGAACTTATTCTTGCTAGGAAATGTAAGTAAGGTTTGGGTGACACTTTCTAATGTGACTAGAAGCAATGGGCCAGTTTATTTTCATGGTGTCTGGAAGGATGCAAGAAACAAATCCATCTCCTACTTGTAACTTTAATTCTCAGGCAACAGTAAGGCAAAGTTAACAGTTAATTTGGCCACAGGTTGTGGCTCACGTGGGCAGATCACTTGAGCTCAGGAGTTCCAGACTAGCTTGGGTAACATAGTGAAACCTTGTCTCTACAAAAAATACAAAAAATTAGCCAGGTGTGGTGGCGCGCAGCTGTAGTCCCAGCTACTTAGGGGGCTGAGGTGGGAGGATCGCTTGAGCCCAGAAGGTTGAAGCAGCAGTGAGCTGTGATGGCGTCACTGCACCCCATCCAGCCTGGGTGACAAAGCGAGAACTTGTCTCAAAAAAAAGAGAGTTAATTTAATAGATCTGTTTGTTTATCCTTTGCAAAAAGGTACTTTCAGCCAAGTATCTGGCTTGTGAAACTAAACCAAATTAAACATTCATCTCCAGGCACCTCCAGAAATCCTCCCCAGTACCTGGAACAGAGAGCACATCAGAGTTGTTTCTCTGTTGCAAATTGTTTGGTAACAATACAAGCTGACAAGAGCAGGCAAATGAGGATCAGTGGGTGAAGGGGACATCCCAGTACCTCAGGCCAGGAAATGAGTATATAAAGCTATTTTTAGCTTGATACCATGGTCTTAGAATTATCTTGTTAACTCTCTTCACTCTACCTCCCTGCTTGACAATTTTGATTTCCTACATGGATGTTCCTAAAAGGGGAGCCAGAATAAGTATTTGTCCATTTGACAGTTGTGCCTCTCATTGTACATTAATAAGGTGTCATTCTGATTTATTTGCCAATCTATTGTAAAAACAGTTAACATTTTCTCTGGGGCTAATTCTGAGTATATTGGATCATTCTGTTTTTGCAAAGGTGTAAAATACCAGACTTGGCTTAACCTCCAAGGTACTGCCACTCTGTCCTTGACATCCTTCTGCCTTTCTTTGCATTCAGTAGTCTTCACTTTGTTGAATTTCACAATCTAGGAGTTGAAAAATATTTCAGCTCCTAGATTCTGTAACACTGTAAGAAAATGGTGTTACAGGTTTAAGTAACAACCTAGACCCAATGAGTCAGTTATTGGGAAAGCCGAGGTTGGGAACCAGATCTCCTAATCATCTTGGCTGTACTCATCCTATTAGAGGACCCTATTTCAGTGGCAGACCTAGAATAATTGGTTTACATACTCAACCATCACTCCTATTTACTGTGCTCCATCTACATTTAGCTACTTATGGAATTATTTTTGTTAACATAATGGATAGCTTTATTATGAGCCCACAACTTTCTGGACTTAAATAAATGAATAGAGACTGACTAACAATATTGTATATGCTTAAAATGTTCACTGCTCTTCCATATTATATAAACCAGAAGGCCATGGACCACTTAGTTTATACAGCAGCTTTTTTTTTGAGACAGTCTCGCCCTGTCGCCCAGGCTGGAGTGCAATGGCAGGATCTCGGCTCACTGCAACCTCCGCCTCCTGGGTTCAAGCGATTCTCATGCCTCAGCCTCCCAAGAAGCTGGGATTATAGACGCGTGCCACCACTCCTGGCTAATTTTTTGTATCATTAGTAGAGACGGGCTTTCACCATATTGGTCAGTCCTGTGGAACTCCTGACCTCGTGATCCACCCACCTCAGCCTCCCAAAGTGCTGGGATTACAGGTGTGAGCCACTGTGCCCAGCCATACAGTAGCTTTTATGTATTGCATAGAATGTTGTGTATAAATAGTTGTATTCATCAGACCTTGCCTCAGTATTTCCACCACCCAGTATAGTACCTGGCACGCGTAGGGTGCCCATAATTTTGAGTTGGATCGTATTGGGTTAGATTGGATTAAATTATTGAAAGTGGCTCTAATGTCTTTCAACTCGTAGATACTGTACTTTATTTAACACCACTGCCCAGATATGTGTTTAGACTAAGGCACAACTGTTCAAAGACACTTTATTAGGCCCTGTGTCTGTCTCCTAGTCTGAAAAATCTATGTAATCAGGTACACCAGTCCTGGGAACTAAGACCTCCTGAGACACTGCAGAAGGGATTAGTTCACCAGCCTGAAGAGAGCATCATGTTCTCTCTCGTCTCAACACTTGGAGGGTCCAGAGAGTCCCAGCATATGAAAGCAGATGTCTTGGAGGTATTCACTAATGGGGCAGTACTGGTTCAAACCCAGTAAACAAACTTGCTGCAATTAATTGTAAAATCCAAAATAAAGAGCATTGATATCTCCCTAGAGGTTCCATTTAATGACATTATTCTTCTGATTGTCAGGTCCCTAGTGGAGGTTACTAGGGCACTTAATATTCTTAGAACAGGTTTGTTTTTGCCATAAGGATTATGTTGGCATCCAGTGTCTCAGATTTTGTCTGGCAGTTAAGACGTAAAGTGATAGTTATTTCTTTATCTTTAATACGATAATTTTTCATAGACACTTCTGGAGCTTCTGATTTTCACTTCATTATGTGTGGGGGGATTTTAAAAAATGTATTTTTCACTTTAAAAATGTAACATCGAAAATGCCAGACATATGTATGTTTTTCAGTGTATTTATTTATTTTATTTATTTATTTTTGAGACAGAATCTTGCTCTGCCGCCCACTCTGGAGTGCAGTGGCATGTTCTTGGCTCACTGCAACCTCTGCCTCTTGGGTTCCAGCAATTCTCCTGCCTCAGCCTCCTGAGTAGGGGACTACAGGCGTGTGCCACCATGCCTGGTTCATTTTTTTTATTTTTTAGCAGAGACAGGGGTTCACCATATTGGCCAGGCTGGTCTCAAACTCCTGACCTTGTGATCTGCCCCCCCTTGGCCTCCCAAAGTGCTGGGATTATAGGCGTGAGCCACTGCGCTCAGCCTTTCAGTGTATTTATTAGCACTAATTTAAAGTTATACACAATGCATTGTTTCACAGAGCATTCATCTTTAGTCTCCTGAAATAGCTGCTCAGTATCATGTCATGAGAAAAGTTCAGATTTGCAAAGTATTTGTCATTTCCTCCTGATAATTGCTAATTTATTTAGTAGCCATTTGTTTTTAACACTTTTGTCTGCCAGCCTGTAGATTTATATACATGTCAGATCCAAAAATATATAAATGTTAATAGTAGTACTAAAAGCAAGTTGAAGTATACCTTTGTACTTAGCTCTTATAGCAAAAGTCCTAACCTAACCCAAACTCTTCTGTCTTTTCTTAAATATATCAATGCTTATACAAGGATAAATGTTTTTATGAAACATTTTCTGGCCAGGCACTGTGGCTCATGCCTGTAATCCTCAACACTTTGGAAGGCCAAGGCAGGAGGATCACTTGAGGCCAGGAGTTTAAGACCAGCTTGGGCAACATAGTTAGACCCCATCTCTACAAAAAAAATTTTAAAGTAAAATTTCCATTAGTTCTCAACTAAAACTCTGGAACATTTAAGCTAGATAACAATCATCCACATTAACTGTTTCAGGGATTTCACACATGAGTAGGTGGCAATAATTATTCCAATTTGAATCATGGTTTCATAAAATATACTTTTTTCAGTTAGGCTAAACTTTCTATCTTGAAGGAGTGAAATAAATATTTTACCTTAATTACTAATACGTGTTTATTTTATTTCAGTGGTACAGGCATGGATGGGAAGAAATGCAGCGTATGGATGTTCCTACCTCTTGTATTTACTTTGTTTACTTCAGCTGGATTGTGGATAGTGTGAGTATTCTCTCATTTAATTATTTAAGGACTCAGGTGCAATGTAGATAAAAATGTAACCCTTAATAGTTACATTTGGCAGCCAGGCATGGTGGCTCACGCCTGTAATCGCAGCATTTTGGGAGGCTGAGGCAGCAGATCACTTGAGGTCAGGAGTTTGAGAACAGCTTGGCCAACATAGTGAAACCTTGTCTCTACTAAAAATACAAAAATTAACTGGGCGTAGTGGCGCATGCCTGTAATCCCAGCTACTTGGGAGGCTGAGGCACAAGAATCACTTGAACTCTGGAGGCAGAGGTTGCAGTGAGCTGAGATCGTGCCACTGCACTCCAGACTGGGCAACAGAGCAAGACTCTGTCTCCATCCCCAAAAAATAGTAGATGGCATATTTATATGGCTGTATTTATAAATAATTTAAAATAATAAATTTTACTAATTCAACCTTGCTAAAGTCCTCATTTCTTTTTCCATTTTCTGTTAACCAAAGTAAGTAACAAAAGTGAGTAATAATTATGCAAAGCAGGTAGTGAAGAATACTAGTTTATTTTGTGTTCATGTGTTCTTGTTGTAGTGAACATTTTGTAAACTGGTTGTATGAATTAATTATTTGCAGGATTTTCAAATTTGACACTATCATGCCATGGATTCCATTTGCAGTCCAGTTCATAGTCCAGTTATTCATGACTGGGTCTGATATATTTATAAAATGAATATCATTACATTGGAAGTCCTGGCTTACCACAAAATGTTCCTACTTATTTTAGGTAATATTCTCTTTAAGAAAATTATTTTAGTTCCTCAAAGTTTGTTATGAAAGGTCAGACACATATTCCTGAGAAGTTGGAAACTGAATCCTAATTTTAGTTTGCTCAAAGTTGTAAGGTCTATGTCCTTGTTTTCTAGTTTCCAGTTTATAAGCATTGTCATTAATTTGGGGGATGTTTTGAAATTAAGAAAATATTACTAATAATGACATTTGAGCTTCAAAGAACTAGATGATCTATGGGTAAAGAATTGTAAAAGATCATTTCTCAGAAAAAAAATGAATATGATTTGTGCAGTTTAATAAAACTGGGAAATGATTCTTTTTTGCAATTTGTTTTATAAAATTATTCTTTTTTGATAGATACTTCATAGCTGTGGAAGATGACAAAATTTTACCATTAAATTCAGCTGAAAGGTAAAGTTTACCTGTGGGTAATTCATTGTTCATCAATAGATTTAGCAAAAACTTTCCCACTGGGAAGGTTAAACCGCACAAATGACAGTGCTTTACCTGAGCCTCTGTATTTTTTTGGTTATCCAGGAAACCTAGTGTGAAGCGTGCACCATATATAAGGTAACCCAGCAATTCTCTTCTGTCTTGTGGGACCACAGGAAAAGTTGGGAGGATTATATATTTTGATATAATAACTGTAAAACTTTTCATATTTTTCAAGCATTGCAGGTGATAATCCTCCTGCAAGCTGTGTGTTTAGTCAAGTTATGAACATGGCAGCCTTCCTAGGTAAGAAGAGCGTAAAGAATGCATTATATGCTTTGGTACATTTCTTTTTTATTTTAAATTCTCCCAGACTCATATCAAAACAATGGGGGACTCAGTTGATTTTTTAGCATCATCATATCATGTCGATATGCTGAAGTCAGCTCTTTGTTTTAAAGATCTTTTTCTCTCATACATCCATTTGCGTTCACCCTGGTGTCCTTACACTTTCTCTTCCCTTTACTGTCTTTATCATTTCAGACATTCTTGACTTGATTTCTTTTGCTGCATAAAATAATATATTTCATGTTCTAAAATCCTGTATGAGAATGTAATATTGTATAATACGTTTGTTTTGAAAAGAATGCCTTCTTTATTCCCTCACTAGCAAAGATGAAAAAATGCATGGGCTCTGTGATATTTGTTGATGTGTGTAGATACCGTCTTTAAACCTGAAGGTCAACATTAGCATTAGGATTACACTCTCTCCCATGCCTATAGATGTAGTAAGCTGGCAAATGGAGAAGGAGGCGTAAAAAGAAGAAACCTTTGATACTCATATCTATCCCCCATTCCTCACTGTTTCTCAGGGCCCAAGACCCTCATGTAATATTCTGTCCCCTCTGTGAGAGCATCCATGACCCTGTGTAGTCCTCCAGAGATGGTGGGAACCAGCCGTGCACTCTGTCCTTTTTCAAATCTGCTTGTATACCATCTCCTCAAGGCCAGGCTTTCCCAGTGCCTCTCCAAGAGTCAACTAGCTGTCACTGTCAGCATGCTGTTAGGAAGGATCAGAGACAGCTCACCCTTCCCACGATGGTGTGCTAGAAGTGGTTCTTTTGATGGTGAGACTTCCACTCCAAGTAAGAGGTAGTATTGTTACTTAGGGAATATTCAACCTTTGTGGGACCTGTCCCCCAAAGAGGTGACCTGTTATTTCACCTCCACCGCCCAAAATTTCTACTCACTCTTAATCTATTATTTTTTAATGTTTGCTATAAGAAAGGGAAGACGGCAGGGTGCGGTGGCTCACGCCTGTAATCCCAGCACTCTGGGAGCCTGAGGCAGGTGGATCACGAAGTCAAGAAATCAAGATCATCCTGGCTAACATGGTGAAACCCTGTCAAAATACAAAAATTAGTGGGGCGTGGTGGCACATGCCTGTGGTCCCAGCTACTCGAGAGGCTGCGGCGGGAGAATCACTTGAACCCAGGAGGCGGAGGTTGCAGTGAGCCGAGATCACGCCACTGCACTCCAGCCTAACGACAGAGCAAGACTCAAAAAAAAAAAAAAAAAAAAAAAAAAAAAAAAAAAAAAAAAAAAAAAAAAAGGAGGTAGTGGGGAAGACCTTTGGAAATTAGTGGAAAATCAAGGGAGATGTTTGGTCCAACATGCAACATACGTGGAAACTTAGTTGGTTCAGAAAGCCCAGAACATGAGAAACATGGAAAATGTTTCCCGTCGGGCCCATCAGGCCTCTCTTGAACCTGTAAGTTTCAAAAAGAAGTACACTGGGGAGCTTCTGTGCAGTTAGCAAGATTCTTCCCTGGAGCTAACCACCTTTCCATCGAAGCACTCCCCAGCCTTCCCCAAAGCATAGCCCATTTGCCAAAGCAGGAAGTGTCTGGAAGGCATGGACTGCTACGCTACCACTAAGGAGAAAGTCAAATACACCCTGAGACTGTTGTTGCCGAACCTTTATAAAAAACTCTCCTCTTTATGCCCCTGGCAGTCAGGACTTTCACATCCTAGATATTCACAGTATCAAGAAGGATGGCACCTGCAGCATCTTGTGCACCTGTGGGCACCAGGGCCAGTCCTGGGCAGTCAGGTTTGGTTATCACTGCTTTCAGCCTCAGAGCTGCCAGGAGCTTTATACACGCTCCTTTTTTCTACTCTTGACACTGTTCTTCTGAAAAGACCTAATAAACTTATTCATCCCAAGACATAAATAGCTGCTAAGGAACATTTGCATTTAGCACAGCACAAAGCCCCAAGAGTGAATCTTGAATGGCAGGGGCAGGGACCTTTCCTGGCCCCTCTGCCATCATAGCACATAGGGCTGCAGGCTGGCACCTATGTGTATGATCATCCCACAGGGGGCAACAATGATGATTAATAGCCATCATTTCTATTCCAGGAACAATGCTAAGTGCTTTGCAAATACTACCTCGTTTAAGCGTGATACTCAAGCCTGGAATATAAAAAAGCTGTCACCAGCTGTCTGTCCTCCCACTGAGCTTTAAACAAACCAGTGAGCACATCGGAAGCCACATGTTGTTTCCTTTATATGCTTAAGACAAATTGATATTTACCGGTAGTCTTTAAGTGTATAATTTTCAAAACCCCAGTTTGTATAGCTCACAAGTTTATCCAGTTATAAGGTTTATGATTGACTACAAAAACATTTCTGAAAACAAAGCAATGAAAGCAAGATCCCCTCTTCCAGATGACATTTGTCATCATCTTATTCTCCAGTCCTTCCTGCTCCACCAAGAAGCAATTAATCTTTTGCTAGCTCTTGCTCTAAGGTATTACAACATCCAGTGTTTATTCTGTATTATCTTTCATCATTTTTAGTGCCATCTGGTAGACATAAAATTGATTAAGATTAGTGTTCAATGGAAGCAAACCAACAATTATTTATTTATCAACTCTGAGAGTGAAAAAGAATCAGTTTACTAATGATTCCTCCTCTAAATTGTGGATGCATTCATCTCCCCAGGCCTGCCTGTTAGATTTCAGAGTATTACTTTAGACTACATAACTGACTTTAAGGAATAACCCACACCACCTATAAATCACTGCTTTTCAGCAGCTGGGTTATAATTTACAATATAAAAATGAGTCGGTGTAGCATGTATTAAAATTAGCAAAGGTATTTTATCTTTTTTGACAAACTAACCAAAGATTGACTGCTTAGTTATTTTCTTTACAGAATTAGTTATGCTGTTTGTCTTGAAACTGCATTTCTTTCCATGGGGTGGGAGAGAAAAAGACCTAAGACAAATTTCTTCAACGGAATATAATTTCCTGCCCTGGAGAGGTTGTGAGAATAAAGCTAATAGCTGAATGACTTCAGTCACCTAATAGCAGCCACTCTCCCTTCTTCAGCAAAACATATTGACTGTTGTGTTCTACCGCAGTCATAGATAGGAATTATTGATGCATCAAGAGTAAAACTAAACAAAACCAAAAAGGATTTGGCCAGGCACCAGTTTAGAACTGCAAGGAAGAGATGTTATTTTGAGTTTTGAACTTTAAAAACCCAGTTAGACTCAGAATTTAAAAGGTAATTAGAAAAATCAGCCATTATTGTATTTGTGTGGTTTTAAAAACAGACAGAGAAATTAAGTAGGGGACACTTGTATAGCAAAGGGGACTGTTCCAAATACCAAAAACAACAGAAGGATGAGTTTTTAAAATCTTTTCTGGGCTGAGCGCGGTAGCTCATAGCTGTAATCCCAGCACTTCATGAAGCCGAGGTGGGTTGATCACCTGAGGTCGGGAGGTCAAGAGCAGCCTGACCAACATGGAGAAACCCTGTCTCTACTAAAAATACAAAATTAGCCGGGCGTGGTGGTGCATGCCTGTAATCCCAGCTACTAGGGAGGCTGAGGCAGGAGAATTGCTTGAACTCAGGAGGCGGAGGTTGCAGTGAGCCGAGATTGTGCCATTGCACTCCAGCCTGGGCAACAAGAGCAAAACTCAGTATCAAAAAAAAATCTTTTCTGAAACTGTTGGTGAAATGTAAAAATTTTAATGAAACAAAAAAATCCATTGATCAGAACATGAATATGGTAAAAGTTAGTCAGCATATATAAAGATGGCCCATAAGTCTTTTTCAAGAAGGTAGAATTAAATCACTACGTGGTTAAAAATGGACTTCAAAACACTCCAAATCTGCCTCCATTCATACCTAATTGTTAATAAAACTGTTATGGGGCAGAATCTTTATTAGATCCATCATTCTAAAAATTCAGCTAGAATCTATTTTAAAAGGAAAGTATGTCTCCCTTGATCTGATTAATAATGGAGTTAAGAGGTAAAAAAGGACCAAGTGTGGTGTTTAGAATGCAATTCTAGAAATTAGGAGTGTTGGGTTAATAGGTTTCTGTTTCCTGCTTAATTTCATCATTTGTTCATGATAAGATGACTTATCATTCATATTACAAATAGGACAGCTAGCAAAGCAGGGACCAGGAGATGTTGCATGTCCTGTGTTTACTGGAGAGAGATAGATAATGAAGAGATGGCCATCAGCTCTGTTTCCCTGGGCATAAAGGAACAAACTGTTTGACTGGGTGGGTCAACATGAGCCATTTCAGGAACTGAGTTTAGAGCTTAGGCCAAGTTCCAGCACCATCCTATCCCACAAAATTACCAGCAGAGAGTTCTCAGAGTCATACTTTTCAGTGGTCATTTTAAAAAAATTAGCATGGTGGCTCATGCCTGTAATCCCAGTACTTTGGGAGGCCAAGGAGGGCAGATCATGAGGTCAGGAGATCGAGACCATCCTGTCTAGCATGGTGAAACCCCATCTTTATGAAATATATATTTTTTTTAATTAGCTGGGTTTGGTGGTGTGTGCCTGTAGTCCCAGCTACTCAGGAGGCTGAGACACGCGAATCTCTTGAACTTAGGAGATGGAGGTTGCAGTGAGCCAAGATCATGCTGCACCACACTGCACTCCAGCCTGGCGACAGAGCGAGACTTCATCTCAAAAAAAAAAAAAATTAGCTGGGTGTGGTAGGTCATGCCTGTAATTCCAGCACTTTGGGGAGCCAAGGCAGGCAGATCGCCTGAGGTCAGGAGTTCAAGACCAGCCTGACCAATATGGTGAAACCCTGTCTCTATTAAAAATATAAAAATTAACCGGGTGTGGTGACATGGCCCTGCAGTCCCAGCTGCTTGGGAGGCTGAGACAGGAGAATTGCTTGAACGAGGGAGGCAGAGGTTGCAGTGAGCCGAGATTGCACCATTGTACTCCAGCCTAGCCACAGAGTGAGACTCCATCAAAAAAAAAAAAAAAATTAAATGTGCCATCTTAGTGTCTTGTAATTATGTCCTAACAGCTATATACAACTCATTAGAAGGATACCCTACGGTGCCTATGTTGAGCTTTCTAGGCTTAATCTAATGGCTTCTTTGTTTTTTGTTTTTTTGCTTTTTGTTTTTTGAGAGCACTGTCAGCTGGGCTGGAGTGCAGTGGCGAGATGTCAGCTCACTACAACCTCCGCCTCCTGGGTGTAAGCAATTCTGCCTCAACCTCCCAAATAGCTGGGATTACAGGCGCCCGCCACCAAACCCAGTTAATTTTTTGTATTTTTAGTAGAGACGGGGTTTCACTATGTTGACCAGGCTGGTCTCGAACTCCTGACTTCGTGATCCACCCTCCTTGGCCTCCCAAAGAGCTGGTATTACAGGCGTGAGCCACTGGGCCTGGCCTAATGGCTTCTTTAGCTGATGATTACTTTGTGTTGTGGTGCCGTGTGTTGAATTGCTTCTCTCCCCCACTTCCTCCTCCTATTCCTGTCCTAAAATTAATAAGACATTGTGCCTATTTTTCATCCTCTAGGATAGTTATTGTCATTGTTAAAGACTTTGGAGATAACTCCTACCTAGGTCCCTCAAACCAATAGTTGGAGAAATTATTGTCAACTCAGGTATGATGTATTCATTTTCCGATCAATAGTGGGTACTAGCTGAAGAATATATTAAAAGATATGTCAGGAATGAACAATTGAGATTTCATAAATCATGATTTCTCTCTATTTTGCTTCCAAATTCCAAATGTTAATCAAGTTTTATACCACTCTTTGATCAGAAGTACTTAGAACTAAAAGTCAACTTATTGAGCTTAAAGCCATAGTGTGACACTATGAAATTCAACATACTTGGGAAGTGCAAATTTATGGATAGATTTTCTTGATTAATGGCTACTAATAATGGCCTGTAATCAAAGTAAAATACCTCTAGCAAATAATTACCAACTTAATTGCCCAATAAATAGGGTAATTCTTGAATTTCTAATTGTCTTTCCTACTGAATCTTAATGTCAAAATAAATTATCTTAGTAGTAAATTTATTTCCGTACATGTAGATATTATTTACATTAATTGCAAGTGCTTTTTCATCAGATGTAGACTAAGCTCTCCCAACTCTTTGTATAAATATGAAAATATCTCTGCACTAGGAAGTTAATAAAAGGTCATCCTTAGATTAGAGCCTTGAGTAAGGACTATCCCAAGGTTACTATTAGAAGTCAGATTTGAAGTCTAAGTAACTTCCTTCATTCTCTGTTCAGATTCTCAGATACCCATTTGCTTCAAAAGAGAGAGTGAACTTTTGAAATGAAGAATTAATATTATTTTCAGGAATTGAGTTTTCTAGATGTACTGGGTACGATTTTTAGTATATACCAAATCCCCCAATCTGCTATGTTAAAATACAGATTTCATAAGTGTGAATATTGTAACTGCTCCAATTTGGATTAACTATCTTTGTTGTTTGGCAGTGAACATCTCCAAGTAGAATCAAAGGGAAGATGCGAGTAAAACCAGTAACAAAGGAACTTGTACACTTTCCATTATCTTTCCTCCTCTCCCCAGGAACGGTTGCTGGTGCTGGCACCAGCAGTTTTGTCTAGATGTAACCTTGTCTTCTTCCCATTATTTTCCTGCCCTGTCATTATTTTCCACACTGTTCTAAGCTAAAGGAAGACGGTCTGCTTTACCCCATCTTATTTGCTGTGTGCCAGACCTCTGCAGTGCTCTCCTAAGCCAGTCTGTCCTGTGCTGACCTTGTTTTTGAAAACTCTGAGAACAACACTATTCACAGGCCTGTCATCCTTGTCCTGCCCAAATAACATATAGCCCTGCTGCCTCGAGTCCTCTCTGCCTCTCTGCTGTCCCCAAATTGGGTATAATAAAACATCTAAATAATCATAAGCATTGCATGGAAAGTTTCTTTGAAAAATTGTGGATCATTCCAGAGATGTAAAATGTACTGTGGTGAAAAGTTTGATTTTGCACATTATGGCTTTAGAATTCTGCCTCTTATCTAAGAAAATAGCGCAGCAAAAAAAAAAAAAAAGAATTCTGCCTCACAGTCTAGGTGTGTGATTTCATTTCTTTCATTTAAGACTTTGCTTTATTCCTAGCCCTTGTGGTAGCTGTTCTGCGCTTCATACAACTGAAACCGAAGGTTTTAAACCCGTGGCTGAATATTAGTGGATTGGTGGCACTGTGTCTGGCTTCCTTTGGAATGACCTTACTTGGTAATTTTCAGGTACTTGATTTGGCCTTTTTCACCTCCCTCTGTCACTGGTAAGACCTTCACTTGTGAGATTATCATAGCTATTGAGGTATAATCACCGTACGGTCCATATCATTTGGCACAAACACTTCTTTGGAAATTAGGGCTCTTTTCCGTGGCACCTCAGAGGCATTCATCTGCTTCAACATGAAGCTGAACATCTCCTTCCCAGCCAATGACTGCCAGAAACTCGTTGAAGTAGACGATGAACACAAACTTTGTACTTTTTATCAGAAGTGTATGGCCATAGAAGTTGCTACTGACACTCTGGAAGAAGAATGAAAGGGTTATGTGGTCCGAATCAGTGGTGGGAATGACAAACAAGGTTTCCCCATGAAGCAGGGTGTCTTGACCCATGGCTGTGTCCTCCTGCTACTGAGTAAGGGGCATTCCTGTTACAGCAAGGAGAACTGGAGAAAGAAAGGGAAAATCAGTTCGTGGTAGCATTGTGGATGAACAATCTGATTGTTCTCAACTCGGTTATTCAAAAAAAAAAAAACGGAGAGAAGGATATTCCTGGACTGACTGATATTATGGTACCTCATTGTTTGGAGCCCGAAAGAGCTAGCAGAATCCACAAAGTTTTCAGTCTCTCTGAAGAAGATGACATCTGCCAGTGTGTTGTAAGAAAGCCCTTAAACAAAGAAGGTGAGAACCTAGGACCAAAGAACCCAAGTTGGTTCAGCGTCTTGTTCCTCCACGTGTCCTGCAGCACAAATGACAGCGTATTGCTGTGAAGAAGCCGCATACTAAGAACAAGAAGAGACTGCAGAGTATGCTAAACTTCTGGGCCAAGAGAATGAAGGAGGCTAAACAGAAGCACCAGAAACAAATTGCAAAGAGATATGCAGACTTTCCTCTCTGCAAGGTTCTATTTCTAAGTCTGAATCCAGTCAGAAATAAGATTTTTTTCAGTAACAAATAAATAAGATCACACACACACACACACACACGGAACATTGGTTTCTAATATGCACAGGTTTTCTAGAGTCTAGCCTTTCTAGTCTCTCAGCCTGGTCTTCCTGAGTTCTCTTACACGTGTGAGGGTGTGAAATATGCCTATGAAATACAGTGTGGCTACTGAGAAGAGTGGCTACTAGAACAGCTGTGTATTTTCTACAAAGGATTTCCAAGTGGTTTACACTTTCTTTCATAACAAATTGGGTCCTAATGTACCTTTCTAGAAAACCAGTAGGATCATTGCCTTTCTATGACTAAATATCAAACATCCTTATTGGATGAAAGCATGCTTTTCAGATTAGCGAGTTTATGTGGAAGCCAAATTTGAAAGCCCAGAATTTCTCTAGAACACCTATGACTTATATAAAGATATACTAACCCTAACTCTTCTTCCTAGAAATTCAGAAGCCCAAGGTCACAACCTGTTTGCATAATTTTCCTTGCCAATACCATTACCCAACTCTTGGCAAGAATGACTTTATTTGTAAAATAGACAAGGAAACCTCTGTACTATTTCAGTGGTTGACTGATTTCCCTCCCTACCAGCCTCCAACCTATGCCATTTATACTGCTGCTAGAAACTTCCTCCTTGTGGGCAAACACTGATCCTGACATTCTTCCCCCCATCTGTGAATGAAATCCCAAATGGCATAGGCATTCAAGACCCTCAGCATTCTAGTGTGCGTTTAGTAATGTTCCTAATGAAAATAGTAGTAGATTTTCTAAGGCCGTTTCTTGTCCTGCCCTCAGCACTGCTGATTTATTAAATCAGGATCACTCATTCCCAAAGACTTCCCCTGGCACATAGTAGCAACCCAATAAGTATTTTTTGCTTGATGAGTTGTAAATGGGCAATCTCACCAATTCCTCTAACATTCTGTCTTCCATCTATATCCAGCTAGGCGACCAGCAAGCTGCATTCTTAGAATAGATTGGTTGAGGCAGTGATTACCAGGAGAATTATTGAGAGTTTATCCTGTTAAGATCCAAAATGATAAGGCATGAGACATTTTAATTGAAATTTTGGTGGGAGTCTCCCCCACTTGCCAGCCTGTGCTGAGGTACAGGCATGTTGTAAAGTGCTCAATCACTGTCGCTTCTCTTGACCACGGCTTTGATGAGTTACTAAGAACACATTTTGTTCTTTACGAAAGTCCTGGAAAAATCCCCAAGATTGGGTGGCCTTGGTGAACCACAAATACTCAAGACCATGAATATTGATATTACTTATGAATTACGTTTGCTGCTGGAATATAACAGAATACATGAGAAATGACATGGTTTCCTATGGAGAAACCAGGTGGCTAGTATATGGGATGGGAGACAGACTTTTCAACTATCCCTCATTATAATTTTTTTAAGTTTGAACTATGTAACTGTATTATCTTTGTTAAAAGATTAAAAATAATGAATCAATAGATTTATATCGCATGGGAAACCAATTTTCTAGAAGCGAAATTTGATTTCAGGTATCATTATTTCAAATAATTTTGAAACTACATCTTTTGAGCTGTGAGAGAAAACATGGCTTCTTCGAAAAAAGAGGTAAAAGTCCCAGGCTGAGAGGAAAAAAGAGGTAAAAGGCCCAGGCTGAGAAGAAAGCTGCCGGCAAAGGGGACGTCCCCGGTAAGGGACCACCTGTCCTTCGAGCAAGAGTTAACATTGTCACCACCTTGGTGGAGAACAAAAAGGCTCAGCTGGTGGTGACTGCACACCCATCGAGCCGGCTGTCTTCCTGCCTGCCCTGTGTGGTAAAATGGGGGTGCCTTACTGCATCATCAAGGGGAGGGCAAGACTGGGATGCCTAGTCCACAGGAAGACCTGCACCACTGTCGCCTTCACATAGGTTGATTCGGAAGACAAAGGAGCTTTGGCTAAGCTGGTAGAAGCTATCAGGACCGATTACCACAACAGATACGATGTAATCCATCATCACTGGGGAGGCAATGTCCTGGGTCCCAGGTCTGTGGCTCGCATTACCAAGCTCAAAAAGGCAAAGGCTAAAGAACTTGCCACTAAGCTGGATTAAATGTGCATGGTTGAGTTTTCTGTACGTAAAAAACAATTAAAGTAATACAAAATTTCCTTCAAAACAAAAAAATTAGCCAGGCATGGTGGCATGTGCCTGTGGTCCCAGCTACTTGAGAGGCTGAAGTAGGGGGATCGCTTTAAGCTGGGGAGCCGTCATCAGCCGCTGTATTCCAGCCTGGGAGACAGAGTAAGACCCTGTCTCAAAAAAAAAAAAAAAAAAAAAAAAAAAGCACAAAAAGCAAACCATGTTCAAATCCCTGGTCTCATTTTCTTAGTCTGGAGAAGTTTGGGCTGTATACTTGTAGAAACATTTCTTTTTCTGTAACTCTCCTGCTGTTTTCTTTTACTTTTTCTAACAAATATTTTTAAGGGTTGGGGATATTATTTATTTCCTTCATCCCCTCAGAGTTCAAACCATTTGAGAATAAAACAAAGAGCTAATCTTTCTACAATCTATCTTCCCATTGTTGGGGTATCTCTTTTCCTGTATTTTCCCCTCATATATTCCTTCAACTTGCATGTCTTCTTTGCTGAATGGGCCTTCATGTGTCATTATCCGTTCATCCCTAAGCTCATGAATGATGAAGAAATCCATAACGTCGGAACTTCCTTGACCTTTGGATTTGGCACGTTGACCTGCTGGATCCAGGCTGCGCTGACACTCAAGGTCAACATCAAGAATGAAGGACGGAGAGTTGGAATTCCACGGGTTATTCTGTCGGCATCTATCACTCTCTGTGTGGTCCTCTATATCCTTTGAATGTGAAAAGGTTCTTTTGCCAGTAAGATGAAAACAAGTAAGTTGTCTCTGCAGAAGAACCTAGTGGGTTAGAATATTCTGCCAGATCATCTCAGAATCTTAAGGCAAAACAAAGGTAAATGGGTATAGAAACAAAAACTCAGACTGATTTTTCATGCCAAAGGGGAGACAGAGAAATAAAAATAAAACAAGGTCTGCCCTCTCCAGATGAGGAAGGTGTCATGTACTCTCCTTATCATTAATGATGTAAAAGTTCTCATTTGTGAAAATCAGAGAAAGCATAGCCAAAAGAGAATTGTCATTTTTTCTCCAGCTTAAAAAAATTCATCTGTGACTTTATTAACAGCCCTGTTATTTCATTTCATTTATTAGCTCTGAAATGAATTTCAGAGGACCAATACATTTATATCTTCCAGGAAAATAATGAAGCTTTTCTGGAAGACAAATTCAAGCACTAAATTAATGTTGCATGTGTAGCTTTCCTCAAATATTTGAGGTTTTGGGATGCTGTACATTTTTTTTCCTCCCCTCAGAGTTTGAACCAATTGAGAACAGACTCTAAAAGTCAGATGGGGATGGATGAAGAAATCAGCTTTTATTCTAGTAAACCCGAAAGGAAAATGCTGCAGGTCTCCTCTCTCACACCTTGGAATTCAACTTAACCACCCAGTAACAAACAGAGAAACCAAGGAAAGGCAGAGGAGGCCACCTCACTCACAGATCCCAGAGAGAGTCAATCTTAGGGTCTAACACAGTGACCTCACTTGCTAATAGTGCGGCCCAATAGAAGCCTTCCAGTTCCCATCCCACCAATCAGATCAGTCACTCATACCATGGAGTAGAGTAATCAGAAGCGTTCAACACTTGGGGAGGCAGAGGAAGGAGGATCACTTGAAGCCAGGAGCTCAAGATCCACCTGGACAAAAAGCAAGACCCTGTCTCTACGAAAAGAAACAGAAATCTAAAAATCAGCTGGGTGTTGTCATGAGCACCTGTAATCCCAGCTACTGGGGAGGCTGAGGTGGGCTCGCTTGAGACCAGGAATTTGAGGCTGCAGTAAGCTAAGATCAACCCTGTCTCTAACCATCAATCAATCAATCAATAATAAATGCCTGGTGCTGTGGCTCATGCCTGTAATCCTAGCACTTTGGGAGGCTGAGGCAGTAGGATTACTTAAGCCCAGGAGTTCAAGACCAGCCTGGGCAAGATAGCAAAACCTGGTCTCTATAAAAATGTGTTTTAAAAAAAAATTAGCAAGGTGTGGTGGTGTGCACCTGTAGTCCAAGATACTTGGGAGGCTAGGGGTGAGAATCACTTGATCCCAGGAATTTGAGGCTGCAGTGAGCTGTGATCATGCCACTGTAATCCAGCCTGGGTGACAGAGTGAGGCCCTGGCTCAAAAAAAAAAAGGAAAAGGAAAAATGAGAGAAGTGTTCACTCTAATAAGGTCCTTTTCCTCAGGAAACCAGAGAAGGAAATCAAGGTTCCTAAAGGGTAGACTGTACAGCAAACACAATTACACATCTTCAGTAATAATAATCACCAATACTTATACAGCATGCTAGGCATTATTCTAAGTACTTTAAATGTATCAACTCTTTTTATCTTCACTTAACATGTAAGATCAGTGAATCACACAGAAGTTTAATGTGCCCAAGATCACACAGATAATGTGTGGTGGATCAAGATTTAAACTCAGGCTCAGCTTTTGCACTTTTAACCACAACAGGACCCCACCTTAGAGAAAACAGCTTTATCAAGATGAGATTTGGGTGGAAAAGAAAAAAATAATAAAAGAAAAAGAAAAAAAAAGAGAAAGTAGAATGAAATAATGGCCATTCACAGCAGCCTGGATGGAATTGGAGACCATTATTCTAAGTGAAGTAAGTCAGGAATGGAAAATCTTTTTTTTGAGAGGGAATTCTGCTCTTGTTGCCTAAGCTGGAGTGCAATGGCATGATCTCGGCTCACCACAATCTCCACCTCCCGGGTTCAAGCAATTCTCCTGCCTCAGCCTCCCCAGTAGCTGGGGTTACGGGTGGGTACCACTATGCCCAGCTAACTTTTTGCACTTTTAGTAGAGATGGGGTTTCACCATGTTGGCCAGGCTGGTCCTGAAGTCCTTACCTGGTGATCCGCCCACCTTAGCCTCCCAAAGTGCTGAGATCACAGGTGTGAGCCACCATGCCCGGCAGGAATGGAAAATCAAACATCCTATGTTAGTGGGAGCTAAGCTGTGAGGACACAAAGGCATTAGAATGACACAGTGGACTTTGGGGACTCGGGAAAGGATGGGAGGGGAGTGAGGGATAAAAGGCTACACATTGGGTACAGTGTACACTGCTCTGGTGGTGGGTGCACCAAAATCCCAGAAATCATCGCTAAAGAACCTATTCATGCAAACAAACACCACCTATTCCTCAAAATCCTATTGAAATAAAAATGAATAAATTAAAAGTTCAAAAATAGCTAGAAGAAAATAAAGTATACCAATTTCTTTTAAGAAAAAACAGAAAGTAGCTTTAAAATATGAATAGAAGCAGACACTAAGATGAGAGGGGGAAGAATAAAATATGAAAACATAACACAGTTAAGAGCCCATTCTCTAGTTAGTGGAGTATTTGTACTATTTATTTATTCTTCATTCACAAATTCCCATGCCACCATTTTGCTGATTTTCCAAAGCTCTACAATCACATTAGATAGAGAACATTTAAGGACTTAAGTTCAAGCCAAAATACTTGCTTCTTACTAGCAACTTAAGACTCTGCCAATATGGGATATTTGTGATTTCTCCATTAAGTAGTAAGTGAATATTGCTTTGGCAATATTTTGCACCCTTGTTCAGAAGAATGTACAGACTTTAAATTATTCTGAGATATTTTGTGTGTGTGTGTGTGTGTGTGTGTGTGTGTGTGTGTTTTGAGATGGAGTTTCGCTCTTGTTGCCCAGGCTGGAGTGCAGTGGTGTGATCTCGGCTCACTGCAACCTCCACCTCCTGCGTTCAAGTGATTCTCCTGCCTCAGCCTCCTGAATAGCTGGGATTACAGGTGCACACCACCACACCTGGCTAATTTTGTATTAGTTGAGACAGGGTTTCCCCATATTGGTCAGGCTGATCTTGAACTCCCGATCTCAGGTGATCCACCTGCCTTGGCCTCCCAAACTGCTGGGATTACAGGCGTGAGCCACTGCGCCTGGCCTTGTGTGTGTGTGTTTTAAGACAGGGTCTCACTCTGTTGCCTAGGCTGGAAGGCAGTGGCATGATATTGGCTCACTGCAACCTCCCCCTCCCGGGTTCAAGCCATCCTCCCATCTCAGCCTCGAGAGTAGCTGGGATTACAGGCATGCACCACCACATCCGGCCAATTTTTGTATTTTTAGTAGAGATGTGGTTTCACCATATTGCTCAGGCTGGTCCTGAACTACCAGGCTCAAGTGATCTGTACTCCTCGGCCTCACAACATGTTGGGATTACAGGCATGAGCCACCGTGTCCAGCCTATCCCGAGTTTTGAGCTTTCACCAAATGATTCTGATTCATGTTCTTTCTGTACACGTGGAATCTTTTTTTTTTCTCCCTGTTCTCAGGTGAATGGATTAAAGCCCAGTCAGCAGAACAAAGTCTGGCTGAAGTAATTTCACATTCTTGCTCTCTGAAAATTTCCCAATTTCATGTCTAATTTCAGAAGATAGAACTAATTCTAAGGAGACCTTTCTAATCTTTCTAAGTAAATGTATTTAGCTCCTCAGACACTTGGCCTTTCACTAAAGCATGCTATGAACGTTTCACCCTTCTCCTTCCCAGCTCCTCCCTCCATTTATTCTGTTGTGTCTATACAGATACAGATAAACACACACACATACACACACACACACACACACAGACACACACTCCATATATATCCAGGCATAAGAGTCTGATCTGTTTCTTTTTTTTTTCTTTTTCTTTTTTTTTTTTTTGAGACAGAGTCTTGCATTGTCACCCGGGTTGGAGTGCAGTGGCACCATTGTTGGCTCACTGCAACCTCTGCCTTTCAGGTTCAAGCAATTCTCTTTCCTCAACCTCCCAAGTAGCTGAGATTGCAAGCGCCCACCACCACACCTGGCTAATTTTTTGTATTTTCAGTAGAGACAGGGTTTCACTTTGTTGATCAGGCTGGTCTCAAACTCCTGACCTCGTGATCTGCCCACCTCAGCCTCCCAAAGTGCTAGGATTACAGATGTGAGCCACCATGCCCGGCCCTCTTTTTCTTTTTTAAAAATGGGGCCTTGTTGTCACCCTAGCTAGAGTGCAGTGGTGCAGTCATAGTTCACTGCAGCCTCAAACTCCTGGGCTCAAGTGATCTTCCCACCTCAGCATCCCAAAGCACTGGTATTACAGGCAGCTGCCCCACCTGGCCTCATCTGTTTGTTTATCATACAAGTTAAACATGATACTAGGAATGAAACTAGTTATACAGTATTGTCTAAAAGACAATAGTGCAATAGTGAATATTAGAAGAGTCAAAAAGGCAGCCACTAGACATTGTTAGTAGTACTGCAGAGCCAAACACAGCTTACATGTAGTACTTAGTAGTTTGATAGGTTCAAAATTATTTCTGCAGATACAATGATAACTATGAACTCATAGTCATTTGCAGTGATTTCTTCTTCTTTTTTTTTTTTTTGAGATGGAGTCTCGCTCTGTCACCCAGCCTTGGGTGCAGTGGCCGATCTCAGCTCGCCATTTGCAGTATAAATCATAGTATGCCATGATCTTTTTAAAAAATTGCTTTATTTTTCTGGCCAACTAATTACTTTGGAATTGTAATCCTTTTGGTAACCTCCCAGTTTCTTAAGCAGCTACAGAGTACAGCTGTTGAGTACATGGCGCAGGAGTTAGAGTGCTTGTTTGAGCCCAGCTCAGCCAATCAATACCTGTGTGACCTCAGGCAAGTTACGTACCCATTTGGTCTCAGTTTCCCTATTTTTAAACAAACTGGCAATGATTTGGATAGGAGAGTATTTAAGGGCAAACAGAACATCTAAAAAAGAGAAACAAAGACAATGATAATAGGATTGTGAGAAGTAAGTGATACTATTCGTGAAAGCACCTAAAAGCATGTCTATCATCAAATAAGAGCTCAGTCATGTTAACTGTTATTACTCATATCGATTTTTGTGTTCAACAAGCTCTAGCAGGCTACCAGTTTTGCTAGTGACGAAGAGAGCCAGACTTTTCCTATAATCTTTCTCTGCCCGGGAAAGGTATCAGTTTTAATGTGGCTGATGAGGGTATTTTCCTTGACTGCTTCTCCCCAGACTTCATCCTCATGGCCCAAAGCATCCACATGTACGCAGCAAGGGTCCAGTGGGGCCTGGTCATGTGCTTCCTGTCTTATTTTGGCACCTTTGCCGTGGAATTCCGGCATTACCGCTATGAGATTGTTTGCTCTGAGTACCAGGAGAATTTCCTAAGCTTCTCAGAAAGCCTGTCAGAAGCTTCTGAATATCAGACCGACCAGGTGTAACCCATCAGTTTTTCCTTGCTGGTGAGGTGAGTGTGACAGTGGGGGAGGGGCCAGGAGGACACACTCACGGGACCTGACACAGAACCTCATTTCACACACACACACACACACACACACACACACACACACACCCCTTCATGGCCACATTTGCCAAATGAGCTTTTCAGGGCGAGTTATTTCTTCAGTGAAAAAGCACAAGCCCTTATGTGCGGAAATACACGCTGTTACACTGAAAATATATGCACGACAGAGCAAGAAGCTTGTGCATGGTCACTTCTTCTCCGTCCCCTTCCCAGCACTCCCTCCTCTTCCCATTCTCTCCACATGTCTCAAGCACCCTACTGAGTAGGGCAGGCCAAATTTTCCTTGGGAAGCATGCCAACTCCCGAAGTTGCCTTCAGGTCCAAAGGGCTTGGAACCAGCTCGCGAGGAAGTTCTGAATCTGGCACTAATTTTCTTGAATGGATGATAGTGTATCATCAAATAGGACAGAAATTGTATTGAGATGTGACCCTGTGTGGCCTGTAAAGGCATGGTGGGTAAAACTTTCCCACAGAAGTCCCCTTCATCGTTGTTTAGTGGTAGGCTGCGTGGATCCCAGGAGAGGAATATGCTAAAGACTGTGAAGGCAGAGCCCACCATCATGATTTGGACCTGATGCACTATGACTGAGAATGATTTCCAAATGTGAATATTTGGAGGGATATAGTCTGCCAGGCATGGAACAAGAAGAGGGCAGTGAAAGTATGGTTTAGTGTTTGCTTCCATAGTATGCCACTGGCAATTTTTTTATATTCCATGGTTTATTATTCCTTCAAGTAACTACCGTGACTGTCTCTAAGCCTCATGGACAAGATCTAAACCAAATGCAAGAGCTGAATGTGCTTTGGGTTCAGCCATGGTTGAAGAAAAACGAAGGTCACCTTCAGGCTTATGTTGGCAGCTAAGAAAATAGTCACAGAAAAGTGGAAAGCGATATGGATGTGCAGAGGTAATAAGAACTGCTGCCGGACGTTTATCAAAGATAGGCATTTTAGAGCATCTTGTCGCAAGTCCAAATCTGGGGAGACTTTGTTAATACATATCTTATATATCTTTTGCTCAAATTTAGTATGTTTGTTTGTTTGTTTTTGATTAAGGGCTTTTCAAATTTGGAATTCGTAAAAGCCAGTTAAAAGAATACCCTTCCTAAATATCGGAGTGACACAGCTGGTCCCCCTGCTAGCCAGCCCGCAGTTCCCAGTTCCCGCCTGCTGAGTTCAGAACTCAGACTATAGGTGTGGGCTTCTGAGGCTGGGCTTCATGACGAAGAGCAGAATTCCAAATTCAGACTGTGTTGGAGTCAGCCAACTGGACAGACCCTCCATGAGTGCACTTTGTTTCAAGAAATCCTCAGATTTACTCCATAGAGGCCTGGGATCTCATGGAATATAATATGAAAAACATTTTTTAATTCAACCCAAAATCTGAACTTCTTGAGGAACAGGTCAATGTCTTTTCATCTGTGTATTTTTCCCCACCTCCTAGCACAGTGCCTGGCACATATTAGGTGCTCAATAAATGTCTGTTGAATAGAATTATTGATAATTTAAGAGTAGGAAAAAGGAGCGTCAGAGAAAGACTCAAAGATGAGTGAGAGAGCATGGAAGATGGCTATTTCATGTGAGACGGGAATGGACATAGTCATGAATAGGGGTCAGAAGGGGGAGTGAGAATCCCTGTAAGTAAAATGTGACAAAAAGAACAAGGAGAGAACAAGATGCTCCTGTCAAAAAGGCATCTTACTGTAAATAGTCCAAGGTGACATTTGTTAGTTTTGAATACTGCTTTGGGGTTTCTTTTTTTCATTTTTATATTTTAAAATTTTTATCAAAGAACAAAGATTTATGTAGTTTTCTTTTATTCTACACAATCCAAATTAAACAGCTTTTGGTGATGCAATTGTACACTTTCTTAAGAATATATCTAATAGCACATTTTAGCAGAATCAAGCAATGACTGACATTATTCATTGGGATCTAGCCACTAAATAAAATTCTTTTATGCATAATTGTTATTTTCTTGTCTCTTATACCACCATTTCTTCTCTAATATTGAAACATGTAAAAACCCAGTCAGATATTATGTTAAAAATGAACTTAAGTTTCTTTATTGGTAGGGTATTTTCCAACACCATCAACCAATTCTCTGATTCTCCCAGACACCAGTTGGGTATCTACAATTCAATTCTGACACTAACTACCCAGAGTTAGTGTCAGATTCCACAGGGTTAAAGCTTGGGTCCCACAAAACTGCCTCACTTCCACTGCCAGTTACAAGTACGGGGTCCACAGGTGACCTTCATTTCTGTCCAACTTGGCTACAAAGTCCCATCAAACAGCTTTCTATGTCTTGAGGAAGTTCTAGATTATAGTTATTTTTTATGATGTCTGCAGCAACTAGCACATGTTAAATACTCAAATTCTAAATAAGACCTGAAATATCCTTATGCAAACCCTGTATTAGTACCTGATTTCCTCTCATGTAGCTTCAAAATAAAATACCAAGGATAACTAAGTCCTTACCTGAGGAAAATTAAGTGTGTTTCATGTTTTTAAGACAAGAAGCTGCTGGGCATGGTGACTCATGCCTATAGTGCCAGCACTTTGGGAGGCCAAGGTAGGTGGATCACACGAGTCCAGGAATTTGAGACCAGCCTGGGCAATATGGTGAAAACCCGTCTCTACCAACATACAAAAATAATTAGCTGGGCATGGTGGTTCACACCTGTAGTCTCAACTGCTTGGGAGGCTGAGGCAGGAGGACCACTGGAGCCTGGGAGGTCAAGGTTGCAGTGAGCCGGGATTGCACCACTGCACTCCAGCCTGGGTGATAAAGTGAGACCCTGTCTCAAAAAAAAAAAAAAAAGAAGAAGAAGAAGAAGAAAAAGCTGAGCTGACCCTGTAAGTCATACTCAGATTTTAAAACTTACTCATCAAAAACTCTCCCTACAGGCCAAACGTGGTGGCTCACGCCTGTGATCCCAGCAGTTTGAAAGGCCGAGGTGGGCGGATCACTTGAGGTCAGGAGTTCAAGACCAGCCTGGCCAACATGGTGAAATTTCATCTCTACTAAAAATACAAAAATTACTCAGGCATGGTGATGCACCCCTGTAATCTCAGCTACTTGGGAGGCTGAGGCAGGAGAACTGCTTGAACTTAGAAGGTGGAGGTTGTGGTGAGCCGAGATCATGTCACTGTGCTCCAGTCCGGGCCACAGAGTGAGACTCCATCTCAAAAACAACAACAAAACCTCTACCCACAAATGCTATCTGGGTCAGGATAAAGAAAATGTGTAAGATATTCAGTGAACATTTCTGTATAAAGCAGAACTAAGGGATTTGTTTACCAGTCAATATTAGAGTAACATCTAAGATGACTAGATTTTTATAAACTATATTTAGATTTGTAGCCAGGGACAATTAAGAGCACTGTGGAGAAAAGGCTTTGACTAGACAGGAACAAAGTGGATTCAGTGGCTAGAAGTACTCCAGATAGAGACTAGCTGGTGATTTGCTTTTTGCATTGTCCTAGTAGGAAACAGCTTTCTCAAAATACTCGACTTCCTTATCATATCCATAAACATTATCATTACTTGCCCTTGAAAGGCTTTAAGCAGTACCCTTTTCTGGTATAAAGCCTGAAAGCACCATGTCTGTTATTGGCAGGCGTTTTCTATTCTATTGCATTTTAGTTTTTAGGTAATAACTACTGGAGCTTCAAGCACAAGCTGCTAGGGATGAAAGAAAATGAATTTGAGAGTCACCATGGAAAAGACAACAGGTGTGACTTGCTGCCTATGGAGGAGAGTGAAGGGGAAGAAAGCGTCAAAGATATTCTGAAGGTTCAAGCCTGTGTGACTGGGAAGATGGGGACACTTGCAAAATCTAGGAAGATAAGAGATGCCACGATTTGGAAGGAGAGAGAGGGAGAATGATGATACAGTCTTGATGTTCCTAACTGCATACCCCAGCACAGGCCTTTTGAAAGCCTTGCTGTGCTGAAAGGAATGAAAAAGCCTGTCCATTGCTTAGTACTATTTGATTCACACTGACTGTCAAACAAATTATCACAAATCTAGTGGCATCAAACTACCATTTATTGCACTCAGATTCTGTGGGTCAGGAATTCAGACAGGGCACAGCAGGGACAGCTTTTCTCTGAAGTCTGGGGTCTCTACTAGAGAGCA
The DNA here is from genome assembly GCA_004027715.1 of Plecturocebus donacophilus. Taxonomy (NCBI): domain Eukaryota; kingdom Metazoa; phylum Chordata; class Mammalia; order Primates; family Pitheciidae; genus Plecturocebus; species Plecturocebus donacophilus. The sequence continues at coordinate 96,728 of PVKP010002201.1, forward strand.
TGAAGGCTGGACGCTGGAAGCACCTGAAGGCCAGCCTATTCTTATGTCTGGAGGTCAAGACTGGCTGTCAGCTTGAGGTCTTAGTTCTTCTCCACATGGGTGAATCTGGGCTCCTCACAGCATGGAAGCTGACTTCCCGAGAGCAATTGTCTAACTCCCAGCTCTTGAAAAAACTGAGTCAGCTAGAAGCTGTATCATAACCTAGCTTAGAAAGTTACAAAGCCTCACATCATCATAAGTGCCACCCAGACTCATGGAATGGAACACAGGCCCCACCTCTTGGTGACAGGAGTATCAAAGTCTCATTGTAAGAAGAGCATGTGGGGTGACATCCGTGAAAATGAAAGAATAAGGAACATCAAAGTCCTTCCAAAAATGCAACACATAAATTGGCAGAATCAACCTTTTTATCAACACATAAACTGCCAGAATCAACCTTTTTAGAATTCTAGAACCTAAGCAAAAGCTTACAGCAACCAGGAGGACTTAAGAAAGACTGAAACTACTTTTGCAAAAATTATGGCAGTGAGGGAAATCTAACATAACTGACTCCATTTTCCTTCTAACCTCACAAGCTGTCTTTGGTCATTCCAGGAATTTAGTATTTATTTTTATTTTTTGAGACGGTTTCACTCTGTTACCCAGGCTAGAGTCCAGTGACACACTCATGGCTCACTGCAGCTTTGACCTCCCAGCCTCAAGCAATCCTACTGCCTCAGCCTCCTGAGTAGCTGAGACTACAGGCACGTAATCACCATCCCCAGCTAATTTTTGTTTCCTTTTGTTTTGGTAGACGGGGTTTCATCATGTTGCCCAGGCTGGTCTTGAACTCCTGGTCTTGAGCAATCCTCCCACCTCAGCCTCCCAAAGTGCTCAGATTACAGGTGTGAGCCACCGTGCCTGGCCCACTAATTTAATTTACAGTTTAATTTATTTTAAAACAAAGATGAAAACAGTTCCTTCTCTAACTAACCTTCTCCTTGGTCAGGACCAAAGACACCTTTGTAAAACTAATCAAAGGCCACAAGCTTAGAAATGTGATAGGGCCCTGAATTCTGAATATTCACTGAATACCTTACACATTTTCTTTAAGATGTAGGCACAAACTCTAATCAGCCATTGTTTCTCCTGCTAAGATGTAGGCATAGTTAAACTCTAACCAGTCACTCTTTTATAACTTGCCTTTTAAAAACTCCTTACTACTCAGAAGTCACACAGCCACTGGTCACAAGATTTATAACTTCTTCAATTGCCCCTGAGGATAACATCAACAGTTTTACAAAACAACTAAGACTGATTTTTGAGCTATTTTTCAGATTTGAATTCTGTATGTACCAACTGGTACCACCCAGCCAAATAAGTTGCACTCAGGTACTGACTCAGCAAAAGAAGACAATATTGACCCCTATGATTTCATCCTTGACCCAACCCATCGGCATTACTCATTCCCGAGCCTCCTGCCCACCAAACTATCCTTAAAAAACCCTAGTCCTCGAATTCTCGGGGAGGTGGATTTGAGAATTACTTCCTGTCCGTCTACTTGGTGGGTCCTGTGATAATGAAATTCTTTGCTGCAACACTCCTGCTGTTCTTAGTGCATTAACTTTTCTGGGCAGTGGGCAAGAAGAACCCAGCTGGGCAATTACAGAGCTACCTGAATCTCAGCAAAAACTCAGGAAGCTCTGTGGTGTTTTAAGTTTCCCTCCTTGTACCTCTCCACTCCTGTGCTCAGGGATGATGGCCTTGAAGGTAAGAGCCCAGATTTTTAGTACAGGTAAGAGTGTCAGAGGGAGCAGAATAATGGATCTCATTCACAAAGAATTGTGGTCATTCATTTTGAGCTATTTATTTGTCTGCTTGGGCTGCTGTAACAAAATGTGACAGACTGGGTGGCTTAAACAACAGAAATGTATCCTCTCACAGTTCTGGAAGTCAAAAGTCCAAGATCAAGGTTCTGGCAGATTTGGCTTTTAGTGAAGGCTCTTCCTGGCTTGTAGATGCCAGCTTCTCAGTATGTCCTCACATGGCAGAGAGTTCTTTGGTGTCTCCTCCTATTATAAGGCCACCAATCCATTGGATTAGGGACCACCCTTATGATCTCATTTAATCTTAATTGCCTCCCAAAGGCCTTATCTTCAAATACGGTCACACTGGGGCTTAGCTAAGGCCTCAATATGTTAATTTGTGGGAACACAGTTAAGCCCATAGCAACTTATCTGGTGGCTCCTTGGCTGAATGGGCTTGCCATTATCTTACCTAACTTGGAACTCTGCCAGTTCTGAGGCAGCTACCAGGGGCCTTTGCTGAAAAGAGTTAAAGGCAAATGCATTCATCACAACTTCCTGGAACAATGGATAACAGTTGGAGCAAACAGCAGGCTAACCAAAACGCTTGACAGAAAAGGCTAGTGATGCTTTGGTGAACAAGAGCTTTGAAAAGCTCTGACATTCTTGGTGTTATGGGTTGAAATATGTCCCTCCCCCATGCCCCAAAGATATGTTGCATCCTAATTCCCAGTTTGTCAGAATGCAACCTTATTTGGAAATAGAATCACTGTAGATGTAGTTAGTTAAGATGAGATCATACTGGATTAGGGTAGGCCCTTCCTCTAATGTGACTTGTGTGCTCATAAGATGGCTTTGTGGGCCGGGCACGCTGGCTCACACCTGTAATCCTAGCACTTTGGGAGGCTGAGGTGAGCAGATTGCCTGAGCTCAGGAAATCAAGACCAGCCTGGGCAACACTGTGAAACCCTGTGTCTCCTAAAAATACAAAAAATTAGCCTGGCGTGGTGGTGTGCACCTGTAGTCCCAGCTACTTGGGAGGCTGAGGCAGAATTGCTTGAACCCAGGAGGTGGAGGTTGCAGTGAGCCGAGATCGAGTCACTGCACTCCAGCCTGGGCAACACAGCCAGACTCCGTCCCAAAAAAAAAAAAAAAAAGATACCCTTGTGAAGACATAAACACACAGGAAAAAATGCCATGTGAAGACAGAAGTAGAAATTGGAGGAATGTATTTATGATCCAAGCAATGGCATGGATTGTCAACTGTCACCAAAGCTAGGCGGAATGGAACAGATTTTTGCTCAGTCCCTCCAAAGGCACCAACCCTGCCAACATCTTGATTTCAGACATCTAGCATCTAAAACTGTGAGAAGGTAAATTTCTGTTGCTTTAAGCCACTTAATTTGCAGTACTTTGCAGCCCTAGGGAACTAATACAATACTTTGCAGCCCTAGGAAACGAATCCCACCACTTTGGGAGGCTGAGGTGGGTAGATCACTTGAGGTCAGGAGTTCGAGACTAGCCTGGCCAACATGGTGAAACTTCATCTCTACTAAAAATATAAAAATTTGCTGGGCGTGGTGGCTCCCACCTGTAATCCCAGCTACTAGGGAGGCTGAAGCACAGAGCCTGGGGGACAGAGTGAGACTGTCTCAAAACAAACAAACAAAAACTAAGGTGGTCTTAATCAGAACTAGAATGTTATAAATATATGTTAATTGGATCCTCATAGAAATCACTAAGAAAAACTCAAAAATATATATTAAAAGAAATGACAGTGCTGGGCATGGTAGCTCATACCTGTAATCCCAGCACTTTGGGAAGCCAAGGCAGGCGGCTCACTTGAGGTCAGAAGTTTGAGACCAGCCTGGCCAACATGGTGAAACCCCATCTCTACTAAAATTACAAAAATTAGTGGGGCGTGGTGATGCACACCTGTAGCCCTAGCTACTCAGGAGACTGAGGCACAAGAATCGCTTAACCTGGGAGGCGGAGGTTGCAGTGAGCTAAGATTGTGCCACTGCACTCCAGCCTGGGTGACAGAGCAAGACTCCATCTCAAAAAATAAACAAACAAAAAAAACAAGGAAATTAAAGCAGTGTGCTAGAAAATATCTAACACAGAAAATGGCAGCAATGAAAGAATTAAGGAACAAAAAAGATATACAAAACATAGAAATCAAATAACAAAATGGCAGAATTAAGTCCTTGTCAGTAATTATATGTCAATGGCTTAAACTCTTCAATTAAAGGGCAGAGGCTGGCATAATGAATTAAAAACATAATCCATTACATACTATCTACAAAAGACATATTTTAGATTCAGGACAGAAATAGATAGAAAGTCAGAGGATGATAAAATAAATTCGGCTGGGCTGTAATCCCAACACTTTGAGAGACCAAGGCAGGCAGATAGCTTGAGCCCAGTTCGAAACTAGCCTGTGCAATAGAGTGAGACCTCGTCTCTACAAAAATACAAAAATGAGCCAGGTGTGAGCTGGTCCCAGCTATTCGGGAGGCTAAGGTGGGAGGATTGCTTGAGCCTGGGAAGTCGAAGCAATAAGCTGTGATCTTGCCACTGCACTCTAGCCTGGGGTCACCCTGTCTCAAAAAAAGGTATTTCATGTAAACAGAGGGTGAAGTGGCTACAGTATTACCAGACAAAATAGACTTTAAGACAAAAACTGTTAAAAGAGACAAAGAAGGACATTATAATGTTAAAGAAGCTAGCAAGAAGCTATAACAATTATAAACATATATACACCTTACAACAGGGCAACAAAATAGATGAAGCTAAAGAGAATTGAAGAAAAGAATAGACAATTTAACAATAAGAGAGGGAGCATTCAGTACTCCACATTCAATAATAGAGCAACTGGACAGAATACAAAGAAGGAAACAGAAGATTCAAACAACACTATAAACCAAATAGACCTAATAGACATACACGTAGAACACTCCACCCAGCAACAGCGGAATTTATGTTCTCTCCAGTGCACAAAGAATATTCTCCAGGATAAACTATATGTTAGGCCATGAAAAGTCTTGTTTCATTTTAAAAGATCAAAATCATACAAAGTATGTTCTCCAAGTATAGGGGAATAAAATTAAAATCAGTAACAGAAGGAAATTTAGAAAATTCACAAACGTGGAAATTAAACACTTAAGCAACCAGTGGGTGAAGGAAGAAATCACAGGGAAATTAGAAAATATATTGAGACACATGAAAACAAAAACACAGCATACCTCAACCTATGGGATACTGTGAAAACTATGCTCAGAGGGAAATTTAGAGCTGTAAAGAAGAAAATGGCTGGGCGTGGTGGCTCATGCCTGTAATCCCAGCACTTTGGGAGGCCGAGGCGGGCAGATCACTTGAGGTCAGGAGTTCAAGATCAGCCTGGCCAACATGGCAAAACCCTGTCTCTACTGAAAATGCAAAAATTAGCCAAGTGTGGTGACAGGTGCCTGTAGTTCCAGCTACTCGGGAGGCTGAGGCAGGAGAATTGCTTGAACCCAAGAGGCAGAAGTTGCAATGAGCTGAGATTTTGCTACTGCACTCCAGCCTGGGCAAAAGAGCAAGACCTCATCTCAAAAAACAAACAGAAAACAACAACAAAAACACCTTTCAAAGCAATTATGTAAGTTTCCACATTAAGGAACTAGGAAAAAAAAACAAACAAACAAACAAAAAAAAAAAAAACGCAAACTAAACCCAAAGCAAGCAGAAGGAAATACAATTAGAGCAGAAATAAACAAAATAGAGAATCAACAAAACCAGATGTTCTTCTTTAAAAAGATCAACAAAAATGGACAAATCTTTGGCTACACCTCCTAGGCCCCACCTCCTCAACTTAATCTTACTTCTCTGTTCCCACCACTCCACTTAGACTGCCCTTGAATAATTCAAGGGCCACTGAATTCTTAGCAGCCATTGATAAATCTGAGCAGTTCCTTCTTCAGGTGGCTCTCCTGCCGTTCCCCTGGCTTTCCTTCCTCAATGCCCAATCCTTTCCCTTCTCCTTTGGTGGCCTCTTTGCTTGGCTTGACCCCTACTGTTGGAGCCTACGGACTATTTAGGCTCTCTTAACTATCAACAAACTTTTCCTAAGCGACCCCATCCCATGGCTTTTAATAGCATCTCTATGCCAATGAACTCTCAAATCTGACCTCCAGCCAGGCCAGCACTCTGAACGCTAGATTTATATCCAATTGCTTTTCAGTCATGTTGACATCGGGATCTACATCGGCTTTACAAGTTATGTCAACGTCAGCAGCACTGCTATTTTTCCAGTAGTATCATCAATCCAGCTGCTCAAGCTAAAAATGTTAAGAGTTAACCTGCTATTACCACCCTAAGGCAAGCTACCACCATCCCTTACCTTCATTACAACAGCCTTCTTAGACCCAGCAGATTGACTCTCTCAACTAACAATTTTATCCGATAATTGGAGAAGTTGGAAAAGCATTATTATCTTTTTTGAGGCAGGGTCTCACTCTGTCGCTCAGGCTGGAGTGCAGTGGTGTGATCTCAGCTCACTGCAACCTATACCTCCCAGGTTCAAGCAATTCTCCTTCCTTAGCCTCCCGAGTAGCTGGGACTACAGGCGCGTGCCACCACACCTGGCTTATTTTTTTAGTAGAGACATGGTTTCACCATGTTGGCCAGGCTGGTCTTGAACTCCCGACCTAAAGTGATCCACCCACCTCAGCCTCCCAAAGTGCTGGGATTACAGGTGTGAGTCACCGCACTCGGCCAGAAGTTAGAAAATTAAAAGCACTTCCCAGACACCCTTATGTGTAGTTTTGGGTTGGAATTAGAGATTGTCAATCAAATACACTAGCTCAAAGTTTGTCAAGAGAAGCAAGACAGAGGCACTCTTCCTATTACTATCGCTGCTGGTAAGCGAAGTCACAGAGCTCGAAGTGTTCTGTGTGGAAACGTTGCAACAGTAGGGCCTGGCATTCAAGTCTGGCCAGCTCCATGGGCGTGAGCCACAGTGGCAATGGTAGCAAGTTTCCTGTGCTGACCACTGTGGGGGGGTCCTCTAACTCCACAGTCCAGTTGTAGTTCCCCTGACTCTTCTGCCAGTTCCTCTACTGACTTTGTATACACCTAACTCGAGATTTTTGCCTGCAGCACTCAACCCTGCTATACCTAACTCATCTTCCTGCATCCACTCAGGCTCACCTATAAACCATTCTCCATCCCATAATGCCTTAAATATGTAAACCACTCAGGTTATCTTCTGCTCAAAATCTTCCAGTGGCTTCTTACTATACTTAGAATAAATTCAAGCTTCTTACTGGAGTACCAAGCTCCAGATCTGGCTTCGGCCCACTTCTCAGATGGTATCCAGCCTCTGAGTTCTCAATTCCTGAAGCAGGACAAGCTTTGCCCTAGATTTGTGCTATGCTGTTCCGTCTGCATGGAACACCAGTTCTCGTTTCTTACATGTCTTCCATGTCATTTAGATTAGATGTCACCTTTTCATAACCCCAAGTAAAAGAGCCTATTTTCTCTGCATTTACTAGTATCTAATTTTTTCTCGTCATTAGTCACCATTGTCTCCCTTCTCCAAGAAGGTATGCATAATGGGAGTAGGGAGGAACTCTCCCCTCATAGCAGATCTGGGGCGTGTGGTAAATGCTTAATAAATTTGGGTTAAACTTGTAACGTAGAAATTTTACTTCCGTTAGATAGTTACTCCAAGTGTGTTAATACCACTTTGCCATCTGGGCACAGGTGGTAGAATAACAAACTTTTGGAATATATTATACTTAACTTTGGAAATAAAAAACCCTGAAAACAATCCATTTTTAACACTGCCGCTGGAAAAAGGGGCTATCTAAAAATCACTAATTCTTTATTGAGGAAGAGGAGTATTAGTTGGATTTCACTCAGGATTACTGCCATTTTTTCCAAACTACTCCAACTCTTGCAACATCATGCTTTTGGCTTGTAAGGATAAACAAAATATAGTTTTCTCTCTTTTAGCTCCATCAGCTGTATTTGGGGGCGGGTGTGGAGGGGGAGCTCACACTTGATATCACGTCTGGAGAAACAGCACCATCTGCTGGGGAAAGGCTGCTGTGTAGCTGCCTTGGTAAGAAGCCAGTGGCTTTCAACCTTTCCTCGTGCAATCTGTACACTGACATTTCGGCTTAGCAAATAAAACCAGCTTTCCAGAAGACCAAAAGGAAGCCCTGCTACTCCAGGAATATTGATAAGATTAGAGAATCTTCTGTCAAGGGCTTATCTTCTAAAAAACCAACCTGGGCTTAGACCCAAGTTTGGAAGTCAGTGCCATTGTAGGAAAGAGAGCAACTTTAGTAGATCTGGATTAATAAACAGGAATAAAAAGAGACACAACTTTAAGAGGTCTTTGTCCTGTTTCTCTGCAAACAAGAGGCTGAGAAAATTTAGTGCCTTTGTCCTCTTTCTGGAAGTTCCAGGATTTGTTTTTTCCTTCCCCTCAAAAGGACTATAAATTCATCTGAATTCACCTTCTAGCTCACTATCTGCATTAAAAAAATTTAGTAACACATAATAACTGTGCATATTTATGGAGTACATTGTGGTGTTTCAATAAATGTACACATTGTGTATCACTACTCACATTTCTTGGATAGGTATTTTTCCTCTTACCAATCTACTTTATCTTTCAAATTCTTCTTTCTCCATCATATTTGTGAACAGGTTTCTTAGGATCTAAAAATGATTCCACTCACCTAATTATTTTTCCCTTTGACAAAATGAATCTGATATTTCAACTTTCTCTTAATTCCTGAAATGGATTTATTTCTGTCCTCCTTAGTCAGTATACGTGGGCAGTAAAATACCTCTCCACCTCAATCCTCTGCTGGCTAGATGCTGTGTGCCTTCCTTTTCCCTCAGTTCCTTTCTAATCTAGATCCTAGTGCCTACTCTTTTCTCATTTCTTCCTTTTCCAACTACCCCTTTTAGTATCATTAAGATATATCCCTTTCTGTTGTCTGTCTATGAGCTTTCCCAAAAATGTATTAAAGTTCATCCTTTTATTATCATTTGTGGTTTTATCATTTACAAATTATTCCCATTTCTAAGATTTACCTAAACTCATTTCCTTTTTTACTCATATATTTTCATCATCCTTAGATTTCTTAATTAGCTACTAGATCAAAATTATCAACATAAAATCTTTTATATCCCCTGTCCTCTCATACTTCTAAGATTTCTTTTTCTTTATTCAAAGCATTTCTAAAATTACTCCTCCAGGATTCATTAGTTTTTCTTGATTAGTTAGGAGAATAATTCCCTCCTTCATTACCTTATAGATCTCAAACTTAAGATTCTCAAAAATGTAAGGAACTCCACTCATATCCTGAATGCTTACTATCCAAATAGAATAGTAACCTTATATGTATACAGAACTCAAATAATAACCAATGAATTGCCACTGGCACGCCATTAAAACACACACATCATACATGATTAAGATAAAAGCTAAATATTTTTGTTCTTCATTTTCTCTTTTACTATGGTACATGTGGCTAGAGTTCAAGAACTATATAAAACTGAGTGAAGAAAATGCTTTTATTAATCACAACATGAAATTAACAAGACATCCTATTAGAATTAAACCAGGATAAATACTGCTGTTATAAAATTTACATTTTTCACATCCATTCCAGAGGAAAATCTTACATATTAGGGCTCATCTTAATCTTACGGAATGATTTCAGTAAAACTTTTTAAATAGTAAATAGCAATTAACATATTCTCAAACTTTGCTAAATAGTTAGAAAGGCAACTATGAAATCTACAATGAAACACCCGGCAGGATGAGAACTGTTCTGCTGAACATTGTGAATCACATCTCTGTCTTAGCTGTTACATCAGTGCACCTTTTTCACTGGTAAGGCAGCTGCTTGCTGTGGGTGCCACAGTGATTACCCAAGCTTCTTCTTAAGTAAAAGACTTGTTTGACCAAGACTCAAGTAAGTTTTCTTTCCCGATTTTGCTCTTATGGAGCAGAAAGAAACACTTTCATCTTTGATAGATATAAGGAGGAAAATATGAAATACAGCCGTTACAATCTTCTAAACACAAACGGGGCAATGAATTATTAGAAATAAGTCTTTGAAATATTTCCTTTTTAAAATAACAAGGCTTCTGAATAATTTCTGAAAACTAGCTTTCCATTTTAGTACACAACTGGATAAACATAGCACATTAGATAGGTATTTAGCAGTTTCTTCTATCAACTACACTTTGCCCTCAGTAAGGGTTAGAGTATGATTTCAAACAATTTCTACACATAAAGCATCTTTACATAAGTTTTGTGTTCACTGAACTGAGACTTCTTTCACTTAAGTACCTGTGGAAGTTAATTTGAGCATACACATATATATATAGCTACATACACATATGTATATATAAATTTTTTAAGTAAGTTACTTTTGCCATTAGAATAAACTTAGCCACTACAGGGACAACTCTGTGGGGAAGTGTGGTCTGCCTTGGCAACCCTCCTCTAGGTTGAGGAAGGCAGGTATAGTTCGCTGAAGGATGTGATGAGGCTGTAGTAAGTCTTCTCATCATCTGTCAATCCTGCGTTGCCCGGTCTCACCACCACAGCTACGTGCACATCTGCTTCCTCGGCAGCACTGGCCTCTGAAAATCCAAGGATGCATGTGTCAGAAACATCAAAAAATGATGTCTGAGGTTTGCATCAAAGTCAGCAGGGGGATGTGTGGTTGGAAGAAATGAATTTGGACCCGATTTGATAACTGCTGAAACTAGAAGATGGCACCCTGGGGTTGACTATATTATTATCTCTTTTATATATGTTTTAATTTTTCCATAAAAAATTTTAAAAATACATTAACGGTACTTGACAGAAGAAAACAGCAGTGTATCCTGCACTTCTGAGCTGTATTAAGTACTTGTGAATGCAGAAGGATGGAGCCATGTTCTGTCCTACAACTTCCCTCTACTTCCTCCCATCAACCCTATCGAGAACTGAGCTGCTTCCCAAAGGGTAGGCTGGTGGTGATACCAATTAAGATGATATGGGGCTGGGCATGGTGGCTCACACCTACAATCTCAGCACTTTGGGAGGCTGAGGCAGGCGGATCTAGGAGTTCACTTGAACTCCAGGCTTGAGTCCAGAAGTTTGAGACCAGCCTGGGCAACATGGGAAAACTCTACCTCTACAAAAAATACAAAAATTAGCTGGGCGTGGTGGTGTGTGTCTGTAGTCCCAGGTACTCAGGAGTGCTTAGGTGTGAGGATTGCTCAAGCCCAGGAGGTCAAGGCTGCAGTGAGCTGAGATCGCGCTACTGCACTCCAGCCTAGGTGACGGAGTGAGACCCTGTATCAAAAAAGAAAAAGAAGACATGGGACAAAAGGAATCCCATGGTCTAATCAGCCCAAATATCGGCTCTTACCTAGAAAGAAACTGGTGAGAAATCTGAAATACGTCCTGTGGAATTTATGTTTGGTATAAAAGTAATCCCCAGTAGTTTCTCAACCTTTGGAAAAGAGTCACAGCACCTGAATAGATTAACTGAAGGGCAGTAGTGCTGAGAGAGTTAAGGAGTTCCCAGGAGACACACTGGGGTTGAACTGTTTCTCCCACCCACCCACCTCCTCAAATGCCTATTTTCTGTTCTGCCTGTGAAGAGCCTGTCACCTTCCCAGAGCCACCAGTACTCACGACTCCTCCCTTTGTGTGGGATTGCCTTCTTCTGACCACCTCTGCCGATGCCATTGGAGAAAGGCAGCTACGCTCCACTCACCCCTACTTCCTAGTCTGAGTACCCATAGCAAAGTTTTGTGACTGGCAACCCAGGAATTTGACTAAGTTGAGCCATCACAATCCACCTGGGACTTGACACTGTAAGTGGCTGTTCCTATTCAGGCTTCTTATCTAATTCACCGCAGAGCAAGTTTTGTCCCTAAGCATCAATCTGCTCTATTGGCATAATACTGAGACACTTAAATTTGACTCAAACCCCTGATCCTTTTCTTTTCCTTTCTTCCAAGGGGAAAAAGTCAGCTCTCTCTTTCATACTTGGGTATTATTTGGGATTTTATTGTATTTTTTGAGACAGGGTCTCTCTGTCGCCCAGGCTGGAGTGCAGTGGCATGATCTCAGCTCCCCACAACTTCCACCTCCCCAGCTCAAGCAATTCTCCTGCATCAGCCCCTGAGTAGCTCGGATTACAGGCGTGCGCCACTACTGCCTGGCTAATTTTCGTATTTTCAGTAGACACAGGGTTTCACCATGTTGGCCAGGCTGGTCTTGAACTTCTGACCTCAAATGATCCACCTGCCTTGGCCTCCCAAAGTGCTTGGATTACAGATGTGAGCCACCACGCCCGGCCAGCATTTGGGACATTAACTCAGTTTTTCATTCTGCCTCAGCAGTGGAAGTCTGGGCACGTGGTACCAAAACAGGACCAAAGAGAGAGAAAAGAGCAAGCAGGCAGGTTGCTCCCTGCCTTATCCCAGCTGCAGATGACCCAAGTTCTGGCCCCACTGCCTAAGCATGTGTGGGGCCAGCAGAGGAAGATCATGAATAAAACTGCCTTATGGAGAATCAAAAGGAGCCAATTTCATTTTGAAGACAAGTTAGGGATTATTTCTATTCTCCAAAATCAGGAATAATTTCTACAACTGCAACTGAGGAAAAGGCTTAAGTGAAAAGATAAAGATCCAAAATTACAGATGTACTATGTGAAGCCAAACACAAAAACTAAGTGGTTAAAGACATGAATATGAAGAAACTGTAAGTGGTCTTAGGTCAGGGGTTGTAATTCTTAATATGGAGATAGAGCTAAGATCGAGGATCACAAATTGAACTGTGCATTTAATTCTAGAATTGGCTGGCTTTGAGCAGAGCACTAGCCACAAAGCAGACCCTTAATTCTAAGCCTGCAGAAATTTACCATCCAAAGTGTGAGGGAAATTAAATATAAGGCAAACTACAGACTTTCATCTGCAACCACCTGAATGATTAAACAATTCACAGACTAAACCAGCTAAACTCACCAGAACAAGGCCTATTTCCTTTCCATAAGAACCGAAACATAGTAAAAGGTTTTCAAATTATCGTTCTTCACAGAAACTCATGACATGTACCTACCCTTCATTGATAGTAAAATAAACTCCCCACTCTACCACTCTAAGCCCCCCACAATCACTCAAGGGTATACTAAAGCTTCAAATCAGGAAACTGTTTCTATACAGAAAAATGACAGGCAAACATTTATAGTAAGTTCAAAGTAGAGGCCAGGTGAAATGGTTGTTGCTGAGGCTAATGCTCCTTGACAGTACATTTCACATGACCTGGCTCTTAGTTGTTACACAGTGAACCTTGAAGCATGTATCTGTGCATCTGTCAGTCTTTCTTCTAGTACAACCAGATATGTAAATATAAAGCTTTCTAGAAAGTAGAAAAAAAATGAGCTGACAGTTTGTAGAAATGTTTGGACACAAGCATTGTGACTCTGTCTCAAAGCATAATCAAAAACAAAATCTGCTAAGTTTTCAAATCTCATTAAATAATATCTAAAATTCCAGGCCAGACGTGGTGGCTCACACCTGTAATCCCAGCACTTTGAGAGGCCAAGGTGGGCAGATCACCTGAGGTCAGGAGTTCAAGACAGCATGGCCAACATGGCAAAACCCCGTCTCTACCAAAAGTATAAAAATTAGTCAGCTGTGGTGGTATGTGCCTGTAATCCCAGCTACTTGGGAGGCTGAGGCATGAGAATTGCTTGAACCCAGGAAGCAGAGGTTGCAGTGAGCCGAGCATGCTGCTGCACTCCAGCCTAGGTGACGGAGCAAGACTCCGTCTCAAAAAATAAAAAATAAAAATAAAAAAAATAAATTCCAGTCCAGATTAACCAAGGGCTGAAATTTAAAAAAGGTATTAATAATTACTGAATGTCTACTGTATGTCAGGTAAAATTAAGCCTGTTCTACCTCTATTTCTTTGGAAAAAAGTTATTAAAACTTTTTAGGTATTACATGACCTATGCTGATTAACTTTTTTAAAGCAGCTTAGCAAATTAGTATCTGCTTACATACCTACAACTCTTGCCTAGCTCAATAAAGCAAAAGCTCAAGGGTCAGCAGAAGAGAAAGAACAGCTCAAACACACTACCTCCGATAAGGCACCTTTACCAGGAGCCTGGATTTTCCTTTGGGCCCTATCTCGGAAAATCTCAGGAGTGACTTTAGTTCTATAATAGATAGGCAGGGCTGGAGCGAGGACTCTTGCCTACAGACTGCTGAGGCTGCCACCAAGAGGCCCAGGAGTCACCTGGAGCTGACTAAGCAAAAGAGCATCCTCGTCCCCTCTGCCCCTTTTCCCTAATCCCCTTCCCCAGCCTGCTGTCACAGACACAGTTTGTCAAGAGCAGCTGCACAGTACACAAAGCCCTGTTCTAGGGGTAAATGGAAGGTATGATTTTAGTCCCAGAGAAACTTGCAATCCAAGGCAGAATGGAAAAAACAGAAGTATGTAGAACTACCCTCAAATACAAGTGAAATTATAAACACACTAAAAGCAGGCTCAGTGCGTGATGCACGAACTCTAAGGAGAATGACTGCGTTGGAGCCAGGGGAAAGCCTTACCAACCAGGGGCTTTTCAGTAAGAATTGCAGAGGCCACCTTCCTCCAGTACCCTTTATCTTTCACCTGCTTCCTCCTTCCTCATTCACTACTTTCTCCTTCTGTAGTTCTCTAGAGGGCACACATTCTTAGGCAGATGCTGGAGTATGTGTTTTCCATTTGATCAAAACTACTCTTGAAGGCCAGGCACGGTGGCTCACACCTGTGATCCTAGCACTTTGGGAGGCAAAGGCAGGCAGATCACTTGAGGTTAGGAGTTCAAGACCAGCCTGGCCAACATGGCGAAACCCCATCTCTAACCAAAAATAAAAACAAAATTAGCCAGGGGTGGTGGTGCACACCTGTAACTGCTTGAACCCGGGAGACAGAGCCTGCAGTGAGCTGACATTGTGTACCACTGCACTCCAGCCTGGGCGACAGAGTGAAACCCTGTCTACAAAAAACAAACAAAACCTACTCTTGAAATAATTTATATTACCAATAAAGTATGGTATACACTGTTTTGTGAATTCAACTCATAAACTTATATATATGCTACTGTACTGTAAGGGTCATGCTGAGTACAAAATAAGTATGTCTCTAAAGTGAATCATGTACAACAAAGCCAAAGATTCACAACCTCAGAGGAGACCATCAGAGGGAAGGCAGGGGTGAGTCACCTGCTCACCATGGGGAAGTACATCAATTGGAACGATGGCCAAAATTACTTAAATTAATTACAGTTCTCTTTCTCTCTCTCTCTCTTTTGGCTGGGTATATATAGCTGACCTCACTATTGTTAGCTGCATTTGATGCAGGTCTACAGTGACTTTACTGTCAACTAACCACCCCTTATCCTCATACCCCTGCCTGCATGCTCCTTCCCATGACGACGCCTTTTAAGTCTTCCTTTGTTAATTTCCTGTGTTATAGTGTGCATGTGTGTGTACATAGTGATGGGTGGGAAATCACGGATAAGGAGTTAAACGAGAACAGTTAGTCTTTTCAATGCCACTTCCTCATACACAACTCCCAGAGATGGAGGTGGGTCAGTTGGTTTATTCTTTTTTGAGACAGTCTTGCGCTGTCATCCAGGCTGGAGTGCGATGGTGCAAACACAGCTCACTGCAGCCTCGACTTCCTGGGCTCAACTGATTCTCCTGCCACAGCCTCTCAAGCAGCTGGGACCAGAGGAGTGAGCCACCTCACCCACCTAGCTAACTTTTTGAATTTTTTGTAGAGACAGAGGTCTTACATTGTTGCCCAGGTTAGTCTCAAACTCCGGGGTTCAAGCAATCCTCCTGCCTGAGCCCACAAAAGCACTGGGATTACAGGCATGAGCCACCATGCCTGGCTTCACTGTTTTTTTTTTTTTTTTTTTTTTTTTTTTAAATTCAAACACAAACTTGAACCAGAAACTGCTTCTTTATGTAAAATTATTTTATTTTTCAAGGATCTCCACATAAGCTTTCTTTAAAGAGGCAATGTGTTTGTAGTGCCAGGTTCAGTTCATATCCTGGAATATATAATGTTAGAAATCTATTACTCACCTCGAGTAACATCTGTCAGAAACAAAATGTTGTTGGTTGAGCACCCAATGCTATCTGCAATCTTTCGATAACTTTCACTCTCCACTTTGCGTCCAATCTTGGTATCAAAGTGACCATCAACAAGCTGCACAAAGAGAAGGGGAAAGACTGGCAATACGAATACACTTGCAGTGCCCCTCATGCGTTTTCTCTGAATACATGATAATCACAGTGACTTCATTTGCTCAGTATTTACTGAAAATCTACTTAATAGGGGACTTTATGGAGGCTACAGAAAGTGAAAATAAAGATTTTATAGCAACAAACATTTGGAAAAAGAAAATTACCAGCTCAATATACATAAGATCATTTTATAATCTACCTGGCTTTCACTAGCATTCATTCTACATCTGAAACAGTTTAAAATAAACATGCCCTACATCCTACCCTTAAAACATGATTTGTGGCCAAATGACTTATTGGGTTGAATTTTACTCCTGATGAAAGATTCTGAACACTGCCCTTTAAACTTATGACGAAAAAATTTCTCTAACTTGCTTCATGAATAAGCTATTATTTTACTTACAAGAAATTTTCATTTTCTAATTAAAACATTTGAAATTCTATCCAAGGGCTCGTCTACATCTCTGCCTGTAGGGCCCAGCCCTACAGGGTTTTGTGAGCCCCTCCCAGCTAATGCAGAGATGAGAAATTGTAGAAATAAAAGGCATAAGACACAGAGGTCTAGAAAAGAAAATCTGGGGCCCAGGGGTCCACTGCTACCCAAATTGCGGAGACCAGCAGTGGCCGTGAATGCTGGGACGCTTTTACTTTTATTGAGTTGCAAATCTGGGGACAGGGTAGGTAGGGCATGGTCTTGGTGGTCGGAGACTGGGGCAGGGTAGACAGGGTGTGGCAGTGATAGGGTTAAGTACATCATGTGTTATTTAAGTAGGGGCTTAGGAATTTTTGGCACACGAAGTGAGGTAAGGAGCATAATGCATCAGCACTTTTTCCATACTTATTAATAAAGAACTAAAACATTAAGATTTATATTACGGATTATCTTTTTTAAGAAAAAAGGAACCAGGTGGAGAAGCAGGACATGAGAGTAGACATGGAATGTGACTGCTGATGCACAGCATCACACAGAGACAGGTAATGTTTGTGGGTTTGCCTGACAGCCGTCAGGCCTCACCACAGGAGCGCGGAGAAGCGGAGCTTTCTCCAAACTTCCCCAGGAAGGAGATGTCGTGGCCATTTTGGACGTTTCCTTCCCTAGCTGGCTAAACAGTGGGTGCTTTCACAGCACTGGCGCTGCCGCACAGCCGAGGCGCCCTCCAGCAGCCCTTATGCGGGTGTGACAGAGGACTTAGAGCATCTTGCCTTAGTGTCATTCATTTCACAATGTCACCCCAGGTTCACACTTCCAACCTGACAGGCATTAGTAAAGGAATTAATATTACCTATGA
This sequence comes from Plecturocebus donacophilus, assembly GCA_004027715.1. Taxonomy (NCBI): domain Eukaryota; kingdom Metazoa; phylum Chordata; class Mammalia; order Primates; family Pitheciidae; genus Plecturocebus; species Plecturocebus donacophilus. The sequence goes on from PVKP010002201.1 coordinate 114,117, forward strand.
ATAACTAATAACTACTACGGTTATATTTCTAATTACTTTCTTCTTCATTATTTATATGGAAATAGGCTGAGGCCTTTTGCTCCTGCCTTGGTGCTTATGGGATCTCCCCCCTATATCTGCCCTCTTGGAAACAACTGGAGTCAAATTTGTAACTTGCTAATTTAACCAACAGTAATTAAAATAAGTCCATATTTAGGTAGGGTTGGTTACTAAGATGTGATCTTTTCACAAACTAAAAACAAGCATAGTAAGCACTCAAAGACAAACGGGTTGGCCAATGGGAAGCTAAAAAAAAAAAAAAAAGACAAAGTAATTTTAAGATTGCTTTTTTTTTAAACTTAAGATTGATTTTGCATATTTTCTTTTCCTCTCAGTTTGCATCACTTGGTAACTAGAGAGTAAAACTTTGATTAGTGAACTCAGTAGGTGCTTTTATCCTGTCATGATTGTGAGAAAAGTTGTCTCTGTATTAAAAGAACAGTCACCAAGGATTTAAGGGTTTCATTATTTAATATTTGTTTTAAAAATAAGACAGAAAGTAGGAAAATACTAAAATTAGAATACAACAACCTCCAAAGCTAAAGTGTTCTTTGCACATGGTAGGGGCTCAATAAATATGTATTTTAAAAATTATCTGGCCAAGTTACCTATTGGAAGTTAAAACTGTATAAATTTGGACTATATTTAAGTTACCTATAGTAAGTTAAAATAAATATTTATTTTAAAAAAGTATTTGGCCAAGTTACCTATTGTAAGTAACCTATTGTAAGTTAAGTTTATATTACAAGTTACCTATTGTAAGTTTGGTCTATATTCAGCTAATCAGCACTTCTTTTTAAACTCTAAATGTGGTCGCATCTTTCATTGATCACCCCATCCTCCAGGGGGCGCAGGGATGCTGACACAGAGAGGCTAGCAAGAATTTTCTCATGTACATGAAACGACTAAATTTAAAAACGTGCCTGGTTCTCCTATAATAATGCTGTTTCTTCTGAAATAAAATCTATATCTCTTCAAAGAGCCAGAAACAAATGAGTGGACCTTCTCCTCTGCTATATTCAAAAAGTCTTTATAATTTGTTAGGACTGAGCACAATCCTATTTTGCATCCTAACTGATTTTATTTTTCAAGACACAGAATAAACTTTATATAACAACCTTATATAGAAGAAACTGTAAATACAGTATAATTAAAAGTGATCATTTTATTCTTACCTAATTTTAAACAACCAAAAAAAAAAGCATTCCATTAGTTTCCATTAGTTTTCCTTTAACATTCATTATTTCATGCTTTGATCACATCAAAAAACAAGATAAACTAAGTAACCTACCTCAAGAATATCTCCCTCTGTAGAATGCCCAAATAACAGTTTCTGTGCCTCCACACTCCCTGAAGAATAGATGTACACCTTCATTCCGGCCTCTCTCCATTTCCTGACTGCTGGAACTACATCTGCAAAGAACCTAGAGGGAAGACCACCAAGTTAAAATACAAGAATACCTCATCTAGTCAGATGAAAACCTGTCAAAATAGATGCCATATGATTCTCTATTTGTGCCCAAATGGTACCTGAGACGTGGCTCCCTGAGACTACAAACTCCTGCAGTTCTAATAAATGTGCTGCTAGAGTTCCAGGCTCACAGCAGATTAGAAACAATCGTCTATGTGGAAGAAAGGAGAGTTTTGAACAGACAGCCACTAGTGGCAGTAAAAAGGGATTATAGATAAAAGGATGAAATGGGAAAAGTGTTTTTTAAATTCCCAAGGAACTCAAAAAAGCAAATAGCAATAATGTAATATAATCTTTGATGTTCTTCATGACAAGAAAAGGTTAACTCAAGTCCACTATGCTTTAAGAAAGCATGGAAATGCTTTTAAAAAGATCTACACCCAAAACAATCAAAACAAAGTTTGAAGGCTCAAAGCTATAAACTTATGACTAGCTAGAAAATGGAATTACTTTTTTTTTTCCCGAGACAGGTTCTTGCTCTGTCACCTAGGCTGGAGTGTAGTGGCGTGATCTCAGCTGTTTGCAACCTCCACCTCCTGGGCTTGAGTGATCCTCCCACCTTGGCCTCCTGGGTAGCTGTGCCTACAGCCATGCACTACCAGGCCCAGCTAATTTTTTTTTAATGTTTTGTAGAGATGGGTTTTGTCAAGTCACCCAGGCTGGTCTCAAACTGCTGGACTCAAGTGATCCACCCGCTTCAGCCTCCAAAAGTGCTGGGATTACAGGCGTGAGCCACTACACCTGGCCTGCATTCTTGAGAACTAAGAAAAAAAATTTTACTATATGGAGAAAAAAGTACATAACAAATCAGTTGAGAGACTTGTACCATCTCACATTAACCAGTCAGCAAAAGGTGTCTTTTTCTGACCCGACACTCTGCCTCTTTTACCAATTCTACAGTGTCTTCTATATTCATGGAGGAAATTAACATCACAGGAAAAAGATGAAAACATAAGCACAAGGAACCTGGGTTGTAGGACCAGTCATCTTTAAAAGATTACCTGGAAAATGTCAGAGGAGTCTCCTGCTTTATATGTATTAACATGCTTAATATGTTGCATTAATTGAAGGAAAGAGATCAATGTATTCAAAACCAGTGCACAGATTATAAGTATGTTATTCTGAGTACTAGTTTGCATTCATAGAGACAGGATTTTTCCTGTCTTCAGCAGTTAGTTGTATAATTAAGGAACCAAGACCAAGAGAAGTGAGGGCTAACTATTGGGTGCACAGTCTCCTGTCTCCACTTTTTTGAGTGCTGTACAAAGTGAACCTGGCTGATATTCCCAGATCACTGGCATATCCTGCAATTCCAGTCCATCTTTTTAAAGGTAGAAGCTCCTTGTAAAATATGTAAAGATGACATCTCATGAGACAGAAATATAAAAGAAATATAGGCAGCTAGAAACAATCTTGAACCTTAGGGTTTACAACAGGCGGCGGCCTAAAATCCTTAGAGGCAAAGTCTTATTAGAATTTCTCAGCAGGCTGGGCACAGTGGCTCATGCCTATAATCCTAGTACATTGGGAGGCCAAGGCAGGTGGACTGCCCTGAGCTCAGGAGCTCAAGACCAGCCTGGGCAACATGGTGAAACCCGTCTCCACTAAAATACAAAAAAATTAGCCAGGTGGGGTGGCATGCACCTGTACTCCCAGCTGCTCAGGAAACTGAGGAACAAGAATTGCTTCAACCCGGGAAGTGGAGGTTGCAGTGAGCTAAGATTGCACCAATGCACTCCATCCTGGACAACAGAGTGAGACTCTGTCTCCAAAAACAAAAACAGGCCGGGAGTGGTGGCCCACGCCTGTAATACTAGCACTTTGGGAAGCTGAGGGTAGGTGGACCACTTGAGGTCAGGAGTTCAAGACCAGCCTTGTCAATAAACCCCATCTCTATTAAAAATACAAAAATTATCCGGGCATGGTAGCATGCACCTGTAATCCCAGCTACTCTGCAGGCTGAGACAGGAGAGTCACTTAAACTCAGGAGGCGGAGGCTGCAGTGAGCTGAGATTGTGCCACTGCACTCCAGCCCAGGCCACAGAGTGAGACGCTGTCTCAAAGCATAATCAAAAACAAAAAAACAAAAAGAATTTCTCAGTGATATGGTATGGACAACATAGCAAGACCACACTTCTACAAAAAAGTTTTTTAGCCAGGTATGGTGGGTGCGTGCCTGTAGTCCCAGTTAATCAGTAAGTAGGCTGAGGTGGGAGGATCACTTGAAGTCCAGGAGTTCAAGGCTACAGTAAGCTATAATGGCACCACTGCACTCCAGCATGGATCACAGAGCAAAACTCCAGCTCTAAAAAAAAAAAAAAAAATAGGCCAGGTATGGGGGCTCATGCCTGTAACCCCAGCACTTTGGGAGGCCAAGGCAGGCAGATCACTAATGCCCAAATAAGTTTGAAACCAGCCTGAGCAACATGGTAAAACCCCATCTCTACAAAAATACAAAAATTAGCTAGGCATGGTGGCACATGCCTAGTCCCAGCTACTTGGGAGGCGGAGGTGGGATGATCACCTGAGCTGGGGGAGGTCAAGGCTGCAGTGAGCCATGATCATGTCACTGCACTCCAGCCTGGGTAACAGAGTGGGACCTTTATGAATCAATCAAGACTTTATCAGTAGTATAATACTCAAAAGTCTCTTCACTTCAGTCAGGATTGCTATCAGGAACTCCATAACCAAGACTCAAAGAATCTGTGATAGTTACTCAAAAAAGCAAAGAAGAACATGATAGTGCAGACATCCTCTGAGTAACCTCAATGTTACCCATAGGGCACAAAATTTCCTATGTCTCATAGAGCAAAAAGCAGGTAACTAACAGTCCAGGGAAGCAACCCAACAGAGCTGTCACTTGTGTACTAAGAATCAAATATGACTCAGTTCAAGGAAGTCACCATTTTCTAGGAAGCTGTTTTAAACGGAGACTAAAGTCCTTCAACCAACCCACAAGACCAGACAGGCACGTGCGGGTAATCTAGTCAGCTGAAATGTTTTAGCCCAGTTTTTAAAAAATGAAACAAAACTCACTTGTTAGCCTAAAAAGAATGTGGATTTTTATCTATTTTACAAATCACGTGACTTGCACTGGGAAGAGAGGACTAGTGAAAAAACATATTTGGATTTGGGACTGGTGAAACGTTTAGGCTGACTCGCGCACATACTCTGCTTTCATGAGCCCAGCTGTGAATGCTGCCCTCCACATGTGGCCCTGCAGCTGTTTGAGTGCCGTGGTCTTTCGATCCAGGGACATCTGCCAGCACACATTATCTACCACGGCCTGGATCATCTGTTGCAGATCATCCACTCCACTCCCAGACGCTGCAGGGATAGGAACAGCCCCATCCAGGTGGGCATCCTCTTCAGCCTTTAAGTCAGAAACAACATGTTTGTTTTTTGCTTATTCAAAAAAGGATCATTTAAAACGAGACCCAAAACCCCAGCAGAACAACTTTCTCCAACATTAGCTCTAGTATGGCTGCAAACTGAAACATCATATACTTTGGAACTGATAAAAATGATTCCTAAAAGAACTGGACTAATACATATACATTGCCTTTCCTTTTGCTAAAAGCTGAAATTTAAACTGAGAGGCATGTTGTATGTGAGAAGACAGAGCACATAACGATAGAGTAAGACTTGATTTGTTGATTCACTACTGGGATCAACAAACCAGGACTTTAACTCAATCTGATCATTTTCTCTGCACTTTAACTAATTGAGAAAGAAAAAAGGAAAATCTCATAAATTAGTTTATGCCTGGGATTCAGTGAAAAGAAGCTAGTGAAGTAATGAGGTTGGTTCACATTCAGTCTCCAGTAATCTCTCATATCTTGCAAAAATCCTAATAGCAATTTAGAACAATGACCTTGTGACAATGGAATCCAATTTCTAAAGATACATACATATATATATATATATACACACACACACAATAATGGGGGACTATGTATGTATGTTTCAACAAGGGTTTCGACAACAAAAAAAAGGTAAGGGAGAAAGTACAGTGAGTCCTCATTTAGCATCATCATAGGGTCTTGGAACCTGTGACTTCAAGTGACATGACCTTCTCAAATTATGTCATTTCCTTCAAGATCATTTTGTTATAACATTTATGTGAAAAAAAAATGGTTTTGTTATAGTTCATTTAAAATTGAATATTGAAATTTAAGTGTCATTTCACTTAAAGTCAGTTTCCAAGAACCTAAAAACATTATGGAAGGACTTGCTGTATTTCAGATTAATCCTGAGTTATCCAGAAAATTCAATAAACCCAAATATTCCATGCCCAAAGGACATAACTATATTTCCAATCCTAATTCCTAACAGTAAAACATCTACAGAGAGCATTCCACAGTATTCAACACAGAAACTAACTGCCAGTGAGTTAGCTCTGCAGACCATGTAAGATCTTTGCCATTGAAGCAATTTTAACAAGAAAAACAACAGAGCAAGAGTTCCATAGCGCACAGTGTGGAAGGAAAAGACAGCCTGACTTGGGAAAAGAGAGCAGAACAAAGCACAGGAGACCAAAGCAGGTATGAGAGCTGGGCCAGAGTGAGCTGGGGTGAGGAGTCTGGAGGGGGAGTGTAGGTGTGGGGAGCACTGTAGAGGTGGCAGCAGGGGCTTGCAGTGAGGCAGGAGGGAGTGCAAAATGATGAGGTATTGTCATTTGGAGGATGACATAGCTTGGATGTGTGTCCCCACCCAAACTGCACATTGAAATGTAATCCTCAATGCTGGAGGTGAGGCCTAGTGGGAGGTGACTGGATCATGGGGGTGGATTTCCCATGAATGGTTTATTTAGTATCATCCCCCTTGATGTTGTCCTCGAGATAATGAGTTCTGGTTGTTTTAAGTGTGTAGCACCTCCCCCCTCACTCTCTTGTTCCTGACTTTGACCACGTGATACACCTGCTCCCCGTTTGCCTTCCATCATGACTAGAAGCTTTCTTAGGCCTCCCCAGAAGCAGATGCTGCTGTGTTTCCCATATAGGCTGTAGACCTGTGAGCCAATTAAACCTCTTTTCTTAAAAATTACCCAGTCTCAGGTATTTCTTTACAGCAATGTGAAAACAGACTAATACAGAGATAGTAATGAAAAATATAGAGACTGCTCAAAACCATTTGCGTTCTACCCAGAAAGGACTTTTTTTCTTTGAGACGGAGCCTTGCTCTGTAGCCCAGGCTAGAGTGCAGTGGCACATTGAGGCTCACTACAACCTTCACCTCCCAGGTTCAAGTGATTCTCCTGCCTCAGCCTCCTAAGGAGCTGGGATATAGGTGCCTACCACTATGTCCAGCTAATTTTTTGTATTTTTAGTAGACGCAGGGTTTCACCATTTGGCCAGGCTGGCCTTGAACTCCTGACCTTGAGTGATCCACCCACCTTGGCCTCCCAAAGTGCTGGGATTACAGGCCTGAACCACTGCACCCGGCCTAGAGTTGCTTTTGTCTAGAGCTTTTTAAACTGCATAAAAATATCATGTATTTGCAAACTTAAGTCCTTTCTGGGTGTGCTGGGCATGGTGTAATCCCAGCACTTGGGAAAGCCGAGGAGGGTGGATCACTTGAGGTCAGGAGTTCTAGACCAACCTGTTCAATATGGTGAAACCCAATCTCTACTAAAAATACAAAAAATTAGCTTGGCATGGTGGTGGGCACCTGCAGTCCCAGCTACTCGGGAGGCTGAGGCAGCAGAATCGCGTGAACCTAGGAAGCAGAGGTTGCAGTGAGCTAAGATCTCACCACCACACTACAGCCTGGGCAACAAACTAAGACTCCATCTCAAAAACAAAAACAAAAAAAGGGCAACTCTAGAAACAACAAACATGACCCAGCCTTTAATTATGTACTATGAATTCCTAAGCAGGCAACTCACTAAGTCACCGCAGCCTCCATCCCCTATCAAACCAGGGCACTTAGTTTACAATACGCTCAGAGCATATTCTAAATCTCCAGGTACCCTCATTTCTAAGACACTTGGGAATGTAAGATAGAAATGTCCCAACCTGTTTCCTCAAAAGACTGACATCCTGCTGGCACTCCTCTTCTTCCCAATGTGTCTGCAGATACTCTTTAACATTTTTTTCGATGTAAGGAAATAAAATGTCCTGGATAAAAAAGTAAAAGAAAATACAAGAGCTAGCTTTTATCAGTAGCACAAGATTCAGTTTTTCCACTATCTTATCTTCCATAACTGTAACAAATCAATCAATGGGACTCTGTGTGAAAAGAGCAAGAAAGAGAGACAGAGACCGAGAAACAAATGAACCAGACCAAGAGCCGGCAAATTACAACCTGCAGGCCAAATCAAGTCCACCAACTGTTTTTGTAAGGAAGTTTTATTGGAACATAGCCACACTCACTTACTTATGTAGTATCTGTGGCTACTTTTGCATCACAATGGCAGAATTCAGTATTTGCAACCAAGACCACAGGGCCTGCAAACCCTAAAATAGTCACTGTCCAGTCCTTTACAGAAAAAGTCTGCCAACTACTGAACTAGGTGGCTAGACCAAAGGTCCCTGAGGGCATGGACCAAGTGTGTCTTGCTCACAGCTATATCCCCAGTGCATACCACATTATTATACACATCACTCCAATAATCTGCTGAAAAGAACGATTTGGTGTCCATGCATGACAAGTATTTTTTTCAAAAAAACTTGATCACCATGACTCTTTCTTGGTAACCAGACTACCTATGGAGTATCCGATGAGAAAGTGATATGCGGCTGGGCATGGTGGCTCACACCTCTAATTCTAGCACTTTGGGAGGCTGAGGCGGGTGGATCACCTGAGGTCTGGAGTTTGAGACCAGGCTGGCCAACATGGTGAAAACCCGTCTCTACTAAAAACACAAAAATTAGCTGAGTGTGGTGGCGGGCACCTGTAATCCCAGGTACTCAGGAGATTGAGGCAGGAGAATCACTTGAACCCAGGAGGTGGAGGTTGCAGTGAGCTGAGATTATACCATTGTACTCCAGCCTGGACAACAGAACAAGACTCTGTCTCAAAAAAAAAGAAGAAGAAGAAGAAGAAGAAGAAGAAGGTGATATGCAGAATAATTCAGTAATATATAACCTGTCAGTAATCTATGCATTGGGAATATGATTTCTCTTTCTCAGTCAGGGCTCTACCTCTGCTTTTTATTAGCTGTGTTCAAATAACTTATGCTCCTGAGCTGTTTTCTCATTTGCTACACAGGAATAATATGAGGGAAAGTCATTGGTGTATTGAACTAGCTAATGGAAGGCACCTGTCATCTTACCACTTACAATGCTCTTTTTTTTTTTTTTTGGCTTTGTCGCCCAGGCTGGAGTGCAGTGGCGCGATCTCGGCTCACTGCAACCTCTCTCTGCAACCTGGATTTAAGAGGTTCTCCTGCCTCAGCCTCCCAAGTAGCTGGGATTACAGGTGCCCATCACCACACCTAGCTAATTTTCGTACCTTTCATAGAGACAGGGGTTTACCGTGTTGGCCAGGCTGGTCTCAAACTCCCGACCTCAAACGATCCACTGGCCTCAGCCTCCCAACATGCTGAGATTACAGGCATGAGTCACCGTGTCTGGCAATATATTCTTACTATATAAGAATATATAGGACAGGCAGTTATATTATATTCTTACTATATAAGAATATAATAGCACAGGCAGTTAAACTGAGCAAGGATAACCCAAATTTCATGATAAATAATAGCAGCAAAGTTCTCAGAGGATAAATCACAAGCACAATCAACTTATTCATTCAACTTTCTTGAGGACCTACTGAGAACAGGATACTGGGAGCATGAACCAGGCCATTCTTCTCAGAGATCTCAAGGAAATAAAAGATGTAAGTTTTCAAACAATGCTGAACTTTGGGGAACAGCTTTAGAAGCTGGAGATTACTTTAGAGGTCCTGATCATCCAATGTGCCTCTCTCCTCATCTATAAAATGCCCCACTGTACTGAGTCATCACACAAAGCTAGACAATGAAGCTAGAATTTAATATAACATCTGGATTATAAATATTATTTGCCGCCAGGCATGGTGGTTCATGCCTGTAATCCCAGCACTTTGGGAGGTCAAAGCAGGAAGATACTTGAATCCAGGAGTTCAAGACCACCTTGTCTTCACAAAAAATTAAAAAGCTAGCTGGGCATGGTGATGCACATCTGTGGTCCCAGCTACCTGTTGGAGGCCTGGGTGACAGAGTGAGATCCCTACTCAAAAAAAAAAAAAAAAAAAAAAAAAAAAAAAAAAAAAATTATGTGCAGTCAACATGTTAGCAGACTATATCATTTTAGTGCAAAAGTGTTACTGAATAAAAGTACGTACATGAAATAATCAACTAAATTGTGAGAAATTTATCCATTCTTTCAACATACTTATTGAGAGTATCTGTAAGATAAATACAATGCCTTCAAGTTGCTTATAAAATAGCCTGGCATGTGCTATCAAACATAGTAAGAATTTTTTTTAGACAGTCTTGCTCTGATGCCTAAGCTGGAGTACAGTGGTGGCAATCATAGCTCACTGCTGTCTTGAACTCCTGGACTCAGGTGATCGTCCCATGTCAGCCTCCTGAGTAGCTGGGATTACAAGTGTGCACCACCATGCCTTGCTAATTTAAAAAACAATTTTTGTAAAAACAAGATCTCACTATGTTGCTCAGGCTGGTCTTGAACTCCTGAGCTTAAGCAATCGTCCCGCCTCAGCCTCCCAAAGTGATAGGATTATAGGCATTAACCACAGTGCCCATCGACAATAAATGTTTTAACTTCAGTTATAATCCACTTACAGATAATTTCAGAATACTATAGTATGACAAATATACTCCAATAAGTCCAGAATTCTACAATTAAATGTGCGAATATTTTTACTCCACCAGGCGTGGAGTTGTTATGATTTAGCAGTACATACAACAAAAGGCTATAGAACTAGAGTTATTTGCCTTGCAGGCGAATATGATTAAATTCCACTAGATGCTGGAGGGGATACTGTGCAAGCAGCAATTGTTATTACCCTACACAGCTCAGTGATAGCTTACTTAAGGAGCACCATAAGGGCCATGAAATTTTGAACATCTAAAGAAGTTGCCTTGTAAATGTTTAGAAGTTCAAATATGGATATGCTTTATGGTCAAGTGGTTGTTTTAGTGAAATGTTCATAGAATTAATAAAAATCAAACTGTTGTTATATTTATTCATCTCCTTGGAAGAAAATGGGTAATAAAAGGTACCTCCTAAGAACAGTGCCAAGAGGCCAGGTGCGATGGCTCACACCTGTAATCCCAGCACTTTGAGAGGCCAAGACGGGCAGATCATGAGGTCAGGAGTTCGAGACCAGCCTGGCCAACATACTGAAACTCTGTCTCTACTAAAAATACAAAATTAGCTGAGTGTGGTGGCGCACGCCTGTAGTCCCAGCTACTAGGAAGGCTGAGGCAAGAGAATCGCTTGAACCTGGGAGGCAGAGGCTGCAGCGAGCAGAGATTGTGCCACTGCACTCCAGCCTAGGTAACAGTGAGACTCCTCTCAAAAAAAAAAAAAAATAGTGCTGAGAGTACAGCTACACAAAGAAAGTACTTTAAAAGCTTTCCAAGGCTGGACGTGCCAGCTCATGCCTATAATCTCAGCATTTTGGGAGCCTGAGGCAGGAGGATCACTTGAAGTCAGAAGTTCAAGACCAGCCTGGTCAACATGGCGAAACCCTGTTTCTACTAAAAATACAAAAATTATCTGGGCATGGTGGCACCAGCCTGTAATCCCAGCTAGTTGGAAGGCCGAGGTGAGAGAATCACTTGAACCCGGGAGGCGGAGGTTGCAGTGAGCCGAGATCGAGCCACTGCACTCCAGCCTGGGCAACAAAGAGTGAAACTTCGTCTGAAAAATCAATCAATCAATCATCAATCAAAAGTCTTCCAAGGGAACTATACAACACAAATGATTTATAGTATTTTAAAACTTAAAATTTTTTTGAAAAAAATTTAAACAACACGAAGACAATATCGGTGGGCTACCATTTTTTTTTTTTTTTTGAGATGGTGTCTCACTCTAGTTGACCAGGCTGGAGTGCAGTGGCACGATCTTGGCTCACTGCAGCCTCTGCCTCCTGGGCCCAGGTCATTCTCCCACATCAGCCTCCTGAGTAGCTGAGACTACAGGTGTAAGCCACCACACCCAGCTAATTTTTTGAATTTTTAGTACATGGGGTTTCACCATGTTGGCCAGGCTGATCTCAAACTCCTGGACTCAAGCAATCATCCCACCACGGCCTCCCAAAGTGCTGGCATTACAGACGTGAGCCACCATGCCCAACCCCACTTAAATTTCTTTCCCTTTTTATTCTCTAATTAGAGAAATGGGGCTGGGTCAGGGGGCTCATGCCTGTAATCTCAGCACTTTGGGAAGCCAAGGCAGGCAGATTACTTGAGGTCAGGAGTTTGAGACCAGCCTGGCCAACATGGTGAAACCCCATGTACTAAAAATTCAAAAAATTAGCTGGGTGTGGTGGCTTACGTCTGTAATCCTAGCTACTAGGGAAGCTGAGACATGAGAATTGCTTGAACCCAGGAGACAGAGGTCGCAGTGAACTGGAGATCACATCATTCACTGCATGCCAACCGACAGAGCAAGACTGTTTCAACAACAACAACAAACAAAATTAAGTGGCTTGATGGTTCTTAAAATTTAAATCACATCATACAAAATAAGTAATAAAACAGGTTACAGACAGTATGTAGAGCATAATCCTGTTTGGGGGGATATTCCCACATTGAACAAAATATGGGAGAACATGAACTTTAAATGTTTACAAAGATTCTCTCTGGGTTATGACATTAAAAGAAACTTTTTTGCATATCTCTTTCTACAATAAAAATGTATAACCTTAATAGTGTAAAAAGTTAGCAAAATTAAGTGTTAAAAAATCGGGGAGCCACCGCTGCGCTCGGAGCTGGCAGGCGCCTCGTCGCCATCGCCACCGCCTCCCACCCGTGCGCCCTCGGCGTGTCCCCGCCGCGCTCCCATCGCCGGGAACACGGTCGGCCTTCCCGGGCAGTGTCCCTGCTGCGACCCCACAGCGATGGCCACCAAGATCGACAAAGAGGCTTGCCAGGCGGCGTACAATCTGGTGCGCGACGACGGCTTGGCGGTCATCTGGGTGACTTTTAAATAAGACGGCTCCACCATCGTCCCCGCGAGCAGGGAGCGGAGTACCAGCACTTCATCCAGCAGTGCACAGATGACATCTGGTTGTTTGCCTTCGTGCGCTTCACCACCGGGGATGCCATGAGCAAGAGGTCCAAGTTTGCCCTCATTACGTGGATCGGTGAGGACGTCAGTGGGCTGCAGCACGCCAAAACCGGGACGGACAAGACCCTGGTCAATGAGGTCGTACAGAATTTCGCTAAGGAGTTTGTGATCAGTGTGATCGGAAGGAGCTGGAGGAAGATTTCATCATGAGTGAGTTGAAGAAGGCGTGGGGAGCCATTTACGATGCCCAGACGGAGTAACCCCAGCCCCGCGCCCCCATCGCCCCTTGCCAAAATATCTGCCTGCTCCCTGGGGGAGGGGACCACAGGCCTCAGCTACCAGTTCACCAGTCCACCAGGGAGAAAAGAAGTCATGAGAGGCAGCGCCCGCCACCCTGTGTCTGCGGCCCCCACCTTCCTGCTTCCCTTACAACCCTGCTGTGTCCTATCTCATGACGCCCATGGAACCTCTTTCTTTGATCTTTTCTCCCCCTCTTTTTTGTTCTAAAGAAAAATCATTTCGATGCAATGTCCTGCCTGCCATCAGATCCGAGGTGCCTCCTGCAGTGGCCCCTTTTCCTGGAGTTTCTGTTACATGAGACGAGGTCCGCCTAGTGGGATCTGCATGACCTCACGTGGCTTCCATAGCCCGGGCCTGTTCTGCCATCTTGATTTTCTTGGGCCTCCGTTCCTATGTAGCACTCGGGCAGCTGGGCCAGGAGCTGCGCCCAGTGCCTGCAGCCTTCATAAGCACACATGTCCATTCCCTAGTCAGACCCAGACCTCCTGGAATCTGCCCCGGCCTCCCACCTCCATCCAGGGTTGCCTAAGTTGCATGTCTGGCAGAGACGGGATTGCTCGGGGGGTGGGGGGGGGGCGGGGT